>JANIJG010009727.1:0-55934 GCA_024611175.1 Megaceryle torquata | reverse complement strand
AGACACTTCTAATGAATTCACCGAGAAATCCTCAGTAGAAGGAGCAATGAAAAACGTAGAGCTATAAAATGAAGAGCAACAGCAAAATTGGTTTTTAATCTTGCAAGGAAAAAAAGCATACAGGCAAATGAGACCGAGTACAATTTAAAAAGTAAACTGCTAGACAAAAATGTTACTTTTTTAGTTCCACAACAGAGGTTTCTGAAAGGTAAATAGTACTTTCATTTTTACTTCGGTAACCTGGTTATTTATTTTACTCCTGTACAGGGCTTTTGCTTCTGTCATCAGATCAGCCACCTCCTTCTGCTGCTGTCTACCATAAATAGTGTGGGAGTGGAAGTGTGTTCAAGAAAAGTGCAAATTTCTACTAGCCATAGGCTTTTGTTTAAAAAAGACTAAGGACTAAAGATTGCTAAGGCCTAATTTGCTCATAATAGGTTAGGCATATTTAGCCCCAGTTGCCTTAAGTTTAATTTCTGAATGTCCTATGCTTTGCAAGAAAGCAGTCAGCTCTTTGGGTGATTATAATGGCAATAATCAGTTATCTGTATGCTCAACAAGTGTGGATATAGCTTTGAATAAATTTCTCATCTATCTCCTCATCTAGAGAAGGTATTTTCCTCAGGTAGTTATCACTGCACCCAAGTAACCATACATTCAAGTAACTATCCTTAACATTGCAAATGCTTCAGCAGAAATGCACCTTTTGCTAGTCTTGAAACCCATGCACATGCTCCTCATCCTAAGCTATTTAGCTAAACTGCCCTACTAGCTCTCTTGCCCCTAATATGATTAGGCAGCAGCCTGGATGTCACTAAGAGCAGCACCCACGTCCCTGATTTTAGTTCAGTTGTGATAAACAGCTACAAAATTTTACTGGACTATCTCTGCAGCACTGAGCTGGCAGAATTATTTTCAGTATTCTGGGATTGTTTGAAGATGTACAGAACAAATTTCACTGACCTGTGACTGTCATATATATATGCACGATCTATGCCTGAAGTGCAGGAGTTGTGAAAATGCTCTATAGACAGATTTGCTGGAGCTTTAAAGCCTTTTCTCAAATATTACTAAATTGTGGTTAAAGAAGCTTTTGAATTTTTTTTTTGGGGGGGGGGGGGGGGGGGGCTTTTGGTGTTTTTGGTTGTCATTGTTGGTTTTTGGTTTGGTTTTTTTTTTTGTTTGTTTTTTGGTTTTTTTTGTCCTTGGTTGTAAAACTTCTACTAGCTGGAGGCGATCACATTCCACTGAGGAGGTTCCTTCCTGATAGGAAATCGTCACCTTGGTACAGACAAGGTTCAGCATTTTGGCATTAAGAGAAGGGGTGGCAGGGGAGGGGAACAGATTTATACTTCCTAAATGAAGCACTTCACATGGATGGGGAAATGTCTCCAGCAGAAGCAGTCAGAGGGAGCCTGTTCTGTAAGGACCATCTGGAAGTAGAGACATACGTGCTGCTTTTCTTCATCCAGCCAGAGCTGTAGAGAAATTTGGGCCCAGAAAAATACTGTGTGCTCCGACTCTGAGCTTTCCCCATCATCTACAACCTCCTCCTTTCCCACAGGCTTAACCTGTCAAACATGAGCATTTCCCAGGCTAAAACTACCTGAACAAGTAACATGATACAGTGATCTGTCATCTTCGACAGGGTAATCAGACACCTCTCTCTACCCCCCATTTTTTTAATGAGGAAATGATCTTCCTCCCCTGCTTTTAATGCAATATATCTTTTGGGATTTATAGAGATGCTCTATACATATGAGCCACTGCTGAGTGATTATATCAGTTGGGTTTATCTTAGAATTATTCTGCACTTTTTTGGTTTCTAAGGCAACTGCACTTTTTGAATGAACTGCAGAGTAAATGAAGGTATCCAAAATATGTGACAGTTCAACCTACATGATGTATCTCTGATATGCTAAGTACATGCATGTAGCAGTTCAGCTATTAAAACATTTAAGGCCAAATGATATCTTGAGCTCTTATAGAACCTGATTTACATCAGTCACAAGTCTGATTCTTGCTGATATGGAATATGGTGCTTGGTATGGCCAGGCAGGTGAGGACTGTGAAAGACAAAGCAGAGCTTTGGGGATAACAAGATGGTCCTTAAAGAGTTCTGTGGGTTCAGATGGTTTCCATGTGAAGAATAGTAAAAGGAGAAATCATGATAATTTTATCATGAGCATTGCTGTAAGTGTAATTAAGAGGATGAGAATGTTTATTTCTCATTTTCTAAATATTTAAACTCAATAGGAATGAAGGTACTGGAATTCTGAACTTTTCAATATCCGTTTCTTTACTTTCTGAGGGTTTCTGCAGAAGCAGGACTTTCTGTGTGTTTTCAAGTGAAGTGGTTTTTCCAGTTCCAGATCAATTTGGAACTGCAGCAATCTTACTTATTCTGAGGATATTACCACTAACAAAACTGGAAGTGATGTGACAAGATGAGGATTTCCCCTACATCTGGCAAATGGCAGCCTGTGAGCTTGGAGAGGGATGGCTCAGGATGTCAAGGTGCAGCTCAAGCCACCTCACTTGTACCCAGGCTTTTCTTGTGCAGAATTTACTTAATGCTTGGAAGGCTGGATGGTTCTGGGGACTTCTGAAATTACTGCTCCGAAAGCCCTACCCATTGCACACTTCAATCATATATAACTGGAGGAATTGATGGGGCCTTCCATGAAGAGGGCAGCTGAGAGTGATTGACAGCTCTCAGGAAGACTGATAGAAAATGGATTGAGTGATATGTGGCTTTCAGCTTTCTGTCTTGCACCCACACACACCCCTGCCCATCTTGTCATCAGTTTTGGACTATGTGTGTGAGTATTTTGACATTCCATATTAGCACAAACCTGAACCAGGTGCATCATCTTTAGGACCAAACAGTTAATGGAGACTTTTATAATGCCAGATCTACAGTACAACAATGCAGCATAATATGTACTTTCAACTAGTATGTATGCTTCTTTGGTAAGGAAAACTTCTGATGCACGCTATCATCTTGCTTCATTTTTAAGTTGTTCAGCCCTGGTGCTTCTGGATTCCAGTCCCTCCTTCAAAAAAAAAATATTTGTTTAATAGATTTTGCATTGCTCTTGCATTTCCATTTTTAGCACATGCAGATGTGCTTCCTCTGATGGAACTTTTCATTTAGTTAAATGGGGAGAAGGATTTTTGCACACACCAACTGAGCTGCAATTAGTAGTATTACAAGAAATAGATCGAAGGAAGGTTCCTGGGTAGGCTAGGTCTGAGGTTCCTTGGCAACAGACGGGGGGAGAAATTTCTTCATATGTAATCTTTTGTTGGGCCTTTTCTTCCTTCAAGCTTCTCCCACTCCCCAGTTTCTTCTCCCAGGAGAGCAGGTAGGTGTAACTGTAGGTATCCCCCAGAGCCTTCTCTTAATGCCATAAAATAACAGAACAGGACTCTTAAAAGGTGTGCTTGAAATACCCAATCACCAATTCTCCTCTGAGAAGTCAAATATTATTCTGCCTTTGTTCTTGATTTCAGCTAAGGAAAAAATCAAGTCTTTGCCCATCAGAACTTTGTCATTTAAGCTGTCTTTGTTTTGCCTTTGCCACCAAGAGTTAAAACCGAGAAAAGCATTTCAGTTTCCAAAACCACTCGTGTGAAACATTCACGTTCTTTAATGTGAAGAACTGAATTCAACAGCAATTTATGAACATACGACATCCTTCCAGTGTTTTCATTAAAAGCCGGGTAACATTTGCTGAATGAGCCAGACTGTAAAATTGCAGCAATTTCCTAAGGCACTGGTGTGGCCCACAGTCACCATGCTGAACACAGCTTGAGCACCTTCAGTTGATGTAATTTTCAGGTATCCAAAATGGCCCAGTCTGGGAGATAGAAGTGTAGAGAGGGATCTGCTGAATTCTGTAAGGCAGTTGTGAGAGTGAGCTTGGACCTCAACTCTAGACTAGCAGAACCTGTGTGCTGGGGAGCCTGGGAGGACCTGCCATTAGGGGATTTGCTCTGAGCCTTTGCTCTCATGCAGGTCATGAAAATAATCCTTAATGAGTGGGCAGAAAGGGATCCCTTTAAGTCTTAGAACTTGAGGGATAACATTTTTAGGTGGGAGGTTTATTTTAAAAATCTCTGACTTGTTCTAAGAGAGCAGTCACCAGCTGACACTGAAAGGTCTGAACAGCTTCTCTCTGCTGAGCAAACTCAAGAGACTGCATTTCTTTACACAAGTTTACCAGTGGGTGGTAAACATGGAATAACAGCTCTTCCCTCACATTGTAACATGATGCATCATGTATACCTTCTCAGGAAACAATGTCTGGTTTATGCTTACTGCCAGGTATTACTGCACGAGGAACACCTGACTTGGGATTTTTTTTTTCCAGGTAATTAGTGGGTGGGGTTATCCCCAACAGTGCAAATATTTGGGGATTACCTGCAAATCATTCAGCAAAATTGGGAGCATCACTTAGCAGTAACTATTTTGAGTTTCTGCTATGTGCAGCACATGCTTCTGTGGCTTTTTTTAAGGTAGTCACACAAACTACCCCAAAGTTGCCCTCAATCACTCTGACTTCTCTAGAAATGAAAGTAGATCCTCACATAAGGAGTTAGAAAATAGAGTTAACTCGGTATCTTGTTATAAAACAGGGTAATTTCTGGATTTAAAGCTTAGGATTTCTATTCATTGAGATAGTTGAGAAGTGGAGGAAACTGATAGCAGTGCAGTCTTCACAGGCTGTTTTCATGTTGGTACATCAATGGAACATCAGCACACCGCCCATATGTGCAGGTCTGGGACTATTACAGAGATATTTGCACCATTAAAATAATTTCCCAGACAAAATTCCCTGTAGCTGATATATGCTACCATATTTACATATAGTTATGTAGGCACATGTAACTAAGGACAGACTGGCTCAGCTGGGATAAATTAAATGATAATACTGAAATGAATATAAAAAGAAATATAGAATGAATAATAATACTAAAAAGCCTTCATTCCTCTACAGTATTTTGCAGACCTGGCCTCCTTAGCAGTCAATACAAGGCTAGAAGATAAAAGTTTGGGTATGGAAGTGTGGTAGTCTCTTCTAAAAATCTTTTTCTGCAGAGAAATAAAATAATTCTGCTGTTAGGTGGAGCCTGGGTAAAACTGATAGCACGTGCCAGTGTCTATTTTCATCAGGTGTACTGCCTTCCCAGGAGGTGCTGGTAGCACTGTCTTCCCTGGAAACCCAGAAAGCTCTGCTGTGTTCATGTGGCAACAGTTATTGCCAAAATTAATTCTAGGAGCAGAAATTGCTTCTTTTCTCTTAGAACCTCTTCATTCAACATTTGTAATGACCAAGTCTCCTCCCAAACTCCTCCTTAAACACCTGAATGTCCTGAGCTCCATAGTTCTCCCCCATAAGTCTAGTTCACCACCTCCTGTATTATTTGTGTGGTTCCCATATGAACTCTTTCCACTGCTTTTCCAGATACACAAGGGGACCTCCAAACTAGACATAGTTTTGCTGTTGTGATCTCTGTGTAGCTCCCTACTGAGGCAGGATCACTTCCCCACCTCTAACTTGATACCTCCCTTTTCAATCACTAAGAAGACATATTTGCCCTTTTAGCTGCAGCTTTGCATTGAGAGCTCATGTTGAAGCTGTTATCTTCAGTGACTTTTTCAGTCTCACTAAGGGTTACTTTTTTCCTAGACAGAATCTTCCATTTTATAGCTGTAATCTGCCCTCTGGGTTCCCAGATGTATCACCTTGCATTTGGCTGTATTAAAAGCAACCAAACTGAATCACAATCATTTGACCAGGAGATTCAGCTCACCCTGTAATAGTAACTAATCTTAGTGATGTCTGCTGAAACTTTATCAGCAAGAATTGTATATCATCACCCAGGCTGTTGGTAAAAATCTTCAAATACTGCCAGACTATAGGGGAATGCTTTCTCATTCTTTTTCCCATGCATCTCTCTAAAGGTATCCTGCTAATGGGTATTTCTGCCTTAAAAATTGCAGCCATCGCAAAGACAGCTTCAAGATATAGAAAGTATATACTAAATGATACCTTTTAACACAAGTTTTAACTCAAAATTTCAGTTGAGTGGAAAAGTTCAAGAACTCTATGCTAATTAACTCTCTTCATGAGCCTGCCCCATAATCCTTCTATCTTTCCCTCTAACCCCCAAAATAATACCTCCCACACAGGTTTGCTAATTCCTAACCTGTGTCAAAAATGCACTAATACATACACTAGTATGAATTATGTCCTTGGCACTAATTAACTGTTATTAAAATACCAAACAGACTGTTTGCAACTGTTCGGTATTTTTCTGGGATTGCTCTTGAGTTCGCCTCCGTGGAATGCCACAAATAATTTAAAGTCTGGTTTCTGAAGGAAATTTTATTTAGTTGGATCTGGACATCACTTATTCCTCTCCAGTAACAATCGAAGCTATTAGCCAATTTGAACAAAATTTCCTGGTGAGACTAATGTTCCAGAAATGTTAATTATTAGAGAGTTCTGTAAACAAGTACCAAAAAAAGAGTAGAATAAGGAGGCTCAACATAATGCCCACTGGTCAGACAAATCTAGATCTGAGACTTCATCTAAAAGAAGACCTTGTGAAAGCTCGCTCCTTAAGTTCAGCATCATGGCACTGATGGAAGATATCTCAGCAGATTGCTTGTCTGTGTCCCCACTGTTTTCTAATGTTAAAGTTTAACATAGCCATTCTCAACTAGTTCCTGTAGTACACTTCAATATGTTGCGTACAACTTTCATTGCAAAAATATCTGTTTGGTAGGTACCACGTCCCATCCTTATTCCTAGTCCAACACCAACATCCTGTTAAAAAAGTGGCATCTTCTTCCTGTGCTCCACACACAGAACAGAGAGAGCTACAGACAGTGTCTGCCTTTTTCTACATATTTCTTTGTCATTTTTCTCTCTTGGGCTAGTAATTATCATCTGTGGGACCGACAGGTTGTATGTTTTAGAACTTTTCTTAAAAGACATATTCATCTTACATTCAGACCACAGATATGTCAGCAATTCTGTTGGCTTTACTGAGTAGTCAACTAGGTGGTTTAGCTTACAGCTTATATTGCACCTTATCTTGTTTCCATCCTTTGTAAAGCATGTGCTTTATATCACTGATATGCATCTACTTGCAGTACATACAGCTGCAGTATTGACAATAATGAGGGCTCCAAGATAGCATCTTTATTATAATAAACATCTACTATGGCCCTAAAATGCTACTACTTGTCATTCTGCTTCAGTATCAAGTAGCTGGAATCTATGTCAACTCTCATTCTGAATATATGAATATACAAGAAAATGAGAAGTTATTAATATGAAGCAATTCATTGAGACTAAAGCAGGCAAATGGTCCTAGAGCTGCAGCTCACCTGGGCAGTAGCTTGCACAGAGCAGCAGCTCACATACACTTGTACACTTGATGAAACAAGTGTAAGAGTTTTCCATTGTGATTTGGAGAGAGACTGAGGATATGAATTTTGCCTGGAATGTACAGTTGTCTCCACCACGGCACCCTACTCATCAAAATCTTCTTTTTTATGATCTTTCTGAAGATCTCAGTGTCTTTCAGAGAAGTTGCTAGAACTATATAGTAATCTGAAGAAAATCATAGGAAAATATTACCTCCATTGCAAGAAGAAATTAAAGAAAAGTAGTAATAAAGAAGTATTTTGATTTTCAGGCTCTTATTGTAATGGCCAGACAGCACTGGCCTCTCCAAACCATGCTCTTCTCAGAACACCTGCACCCTGCTGCAGATATATTTATGTCTGAAGGCCGCCTGCCCAGTAATTATAATGTATACTGCATTACTAGAATGCTGACTTGTGATCTAAAGTTGGTATTGGGTGGAAAGCACAGAAATTGCAGGTGTATGTGTGATATTTGTTGTATGTGTTGTCTTCTCTATAACCTGGTAGTGATGAGAGACTATTAGTAGTGTAACTCTTTCAGCCACAAATTTGCAGCCCACAGAAATGTTGATGTCTGAGACAGACCCATCTTCCCATCTCAGGCTAACAACTACTGTCCACCTTGTGACAGTTTGGAAGCAAAATGAACATAAGAAATCAGAGCAGGAGGAACAGAGAGGGGTAATGCTGAAGATGATTTGGGAGGGGAAAGCAAGCCCTTCATAGATTGCGTTTGCCCTTGCTAGCCTCGTGAATAGTGACTAAGTCAAGGTTACACAGAAATGTTAAAGAGATGAGACACAACACAAGAGGAAGCAGTGACAGGATAAAAGGTTTGCTGAGATCAAATGAGAGAAATGAGGACTCGAAGGGTCAGTCCTCCCTCTTATGCTTGCAAGTTCAGGCATTGACTGTGCAAGGAGCCACAGTTGACAAAGCAGGACCTGCTGAACGACATAGGGATGAAGGGCCTGATTCTTCACACTCTTACACCAGCTTCATGTGCATGATACCCCCAGTGACTTCAGTGCATAAAGCTGGGAGCAAAGGAGCAGCAAGTCCTCTGAACAAACTGTGTAGGAGCACTTAACCCCTACTGGGTGGGTCACAAACCTGTGATTACATTAATGTTCCCCAAGGCTTATTAACACTTTGGGAAGATTTGAAGAGCTCAGCATTTAACCATTTATTTGGTTGCAAAGAAAAGAAAGAAAAGGGTCTGTCCTTGCGAACATTTCCCAATAAATTGGGAATGCTTGTGAGTGAGGTTTTGTTTATTCTTCCAAATGTTTTTTGCTACCTGATGAAGGCTAGGAGAACCACCAAAGTGACAATAGCCAATAATATCACAGCAAACATTTAGAAAGTGTTCAAAATTCTCATGGTGATAAGGGATGTAAAGAATCCTGCAAGAAGACCATATGCAAAGCTGTGTAGTGATTATGTATAACCAATGTGGGATTAAATCCATAGCTTCCAGTAAATTCTTTCTATACACCCTGATCTAAAGTTATTATGGACAACTAATGCCTCTCAAAAATGTATCCACAGCTTGGCCTGGGAAGATGTTGAGTTTAAATGCCATACTGGATTTAATGTGACTATTCCACTCAGCAGTGTGCCCCATGTATGTATTAGCCACAGAGCTGGCCCATTAGCAATGTTCCAACCATTACAGCAGTAAAGGAAAATGAATGTGTAAATCTAAGTAATATTATCACTAAGTAACTTCACTATTAGCTGGATATTTTTCCCAGGACCAATAGTATATATAGCCTTTCTACCCACCAAAAAAGGAAAAATAAATTTCATTATTTGCTCAGACTGTGCAGTGCAATTTGGTACAGAAACTTTAGAGGTGGTACTAATGAAAACCAGAAGCACAAGTGATTACAGTGATGCAACTGGACTGGTTAGCTTTACTAAGAGCCTGGGCTCATTCACAACATTGCTGCACTGACATGGTCATATTGTTTCTGGGCTCTGAACTGGTGTCACTGCATGCTGAGAGGAAATGGCTCTTGATGGTGCTCTGAGCAAACTGGAGGACATCTAAGAAAGGACGGGTTTGCACTGTGTGGACAGTCCCTTTGTAGCACGTTCTGTAGGGTCTTGCTCCTGACGGTCATGACAGTTAAAGACCTCAGTGGTCATGGAAACTTGTGCTCAATGGTAAAGGAAGAGGAGGACTCTTACAAGAAAAAGGTGAGCTTTCAGGAAATATCTTTTTTTTTTTTTTTATAAATTATTTAATGAATTATGGTGTGTTAAGCCAATCTACTCTGCTAAAGAGGTGAGGTTTTTAAATCAATGTTATTTTAGTTTGAAATTAAATGCTTTTAATAAGAGATATTGAGATTAAATATTGATCCGGATATCCACCATGTAGAAAGTACATGTAAACACAATGTGTAACAAAGAATGATATACTGTAAAAGAAGAAATTATTTCAATTTGTTTTCACACAGTTTTCAGTTGAAACCATATCCCTGTGGTCCAAAAACTCTGAGAACACCTCCAAAGCAACTCTTAATGCGTGTGTATGTGCATTAATGAATTTCTGTTCTCAGTGAAAGAGGACTGCACATCTCAGCACTCTGAATAAGAACAGAGCATTCAATCCCTCTCCATAGCAAATTCAGCCTTCAACAAGTTAGTTCTTCCAGGGATGGCAGTGATGCAAAACTGCTTTGCAAATGTTTTTCTGGGTTTTGTTGCTAGGTGATGACTTGGAAAACTTTGCTATTCCTGCTGAGAGGTTTAAAAAAACAGGCCTCACATTAAAGAGTATAAAAAATAGGCCATCTTGCTCCCTAACTCCCATTTCCTAACTCCTGGAGTCTGCACCCTGTGTGCCTTCTACACTCTCACATGCCCTTCTCTCACCCCTGGCTTGGATCTGCTTGCCAGATATTGGAGGCCCAAAACACCAGTGCTATTACAGTGTAAGAAAGGGAGAAAATTTCCCTTTAATCTTTCTGTCCCTGACCAAAATAAGCAATTCTGCAAGTGCATGTTGATTTATATTGCCCTTTCCTTTCTATTTCAATTTTACCGGTTTAAAATTTTGTTAATCCAAACCTGAATGAACAGATTAATCACTGATGAAATGGTTGCAATCACTTTCATGTACCAAGGAGTAAGACAGCTTTGGGGATGACCCCAGTGCAGTTTACTGAATCATGTACTCGGGCTGGATGCAAAATCCCTTGACTGGTATGCATTGGTAATTGATGCAGAAAAGATCTAGAGTTGACACTGTCTAATCAAGCTGGGAGCTCAAAGAGTTATTCCTTGGGCTATTTACAAACTAGGTCTGCTGGTGGGGGGAAACAAGGTGTATTTAATCAATCCATTGTTGATTTTTGTGTCTGTTGGGCATTTCTGATATCTTGTTATGTAAGTTTCTGGAGATGTAATCTTGAATTAGTATAAGGCTAAACACAGTATGCTCAGATTCAATTAGCCACTGCTGCTCTCCTAGAAAGCTATTTCTAAAATCAGGAGTGAAAGCCTTGTATTATAAACTGACTATAAGAACAAACATTTTTTATATATTGGTTCTGGACCAAAATATCAATAATGGTTAAAAAATACCATGGTCAGAAAATAAAGTCGGAGGAGCTAACACCTATTTTCACCAGCCAGAAAACAAGGATCGCTGACCTTCATAGCCGCAATTTGCAATCTGGCTCATTTGGAGTTTAATCCTGTTTCATCAGGTTGGCCAAGTAAGAAGACCCCAAATCTCATCTCCAGTGAAGCTCTTGGCATTTGACAACAGTTGGTCTTTTAAAATGATAGCATTTCTTGAGTGCAACTGGCACTGTACAACTCCAGTGAAAGACATAAAGCCAAGAATTTCAGGCCCTAATCCTGTAAATCCTTGCATTTTCTTTTAAAATCTATTCACTTGAAAAGCTCCTTTGGCTTCAGTGACACCATTTGTATTCATGATTTTACATGCATGGGAGTTTTTGTATGATCAGGGTCTAAAACCAGGAAAACCAACAAGCCTCAGTGTCTGACTCGAGGTTCCACCACCCGGTCCTAGAAAGCTTTTGGCAGTTGTGGGTTTGGCTCTGCTGCAGGACTTGTTTTCTCTCCCTGTTCAGCCTCCACAGCAGACATACCAGTGCTGGTAATCATTGCAACACTTCATTAGTTATGGTGTGAGGGCAGAAGTTATGTTCTCTCACGTCAGTAAGCAGTAAATTGGATGAGGGGTGGGAAAGAGGCATTTGCTTGCAGGTCTCAGGATGGGCAGTCCTTTCACGGAAGCAAGTGGCACAGACATTGGCCTCAGAGATTAATGGATTTCTGGCTGGTTTTCTGGTGTGGTTTTTTTTTTTTTTAACAAATTTAAGTAAGCAAGAATGTAGTCAGTGACAGGTGAATTAGCTCCTCTCCAGCCTTCATTATACAAAGTGGATGGCAACTCTCACAGATTCAGAGATGCATTTATCATCTAATTATATATTCATCACCATGAGAAAAATTATTCGTTGTAGCATTGCTGTTCTTGTGCAGAATACTCCAAAAGAAGGGAGGGAGCTGGGTACCATATAGGGAGGGCACTTTCTGTGGTTGGTGGTGTTTAATACCTACTCACTGCTGAGGTTTACATGTGATTTATAGGTCTCTTCAGGTAAGGCTAAAAATCTTCAAAGGTACTAATTCAAAATTAACTGTTCATTGTCGGAACAGCTTAGAGTGGGTTTACTCCACCTGTAAGTCTTCTGGTCCTTGGCTCTGCTGATATCAAGGCAGCTTTTCACCGTTGTTTGAACTTTTACTTTCCTCTCATGACCTGTCTGCAAGCAAAATGTTGTGGATCGGTCATTGCCTTTGTGATTGTGCTGAACTGTCCTTAGAAGCTCACTCCAGTCTACTAGGTACCTACTAATGTGTTTTTTAAAATATATATCTGTTTAATGGTCTGGAATCATTTGTGAATCAGGGTAGTGTTAATCTTTGGGATGCAAAACTTATCCAGTAGCTAAAGAAAGGCAAAATCAACAATTGGCTTCTTACTCAACATCATTGAATTTCCAGAACAAGAGTTTAGGGGAATCAGCCACTGTGAAAGATGATGACCAAGAACACAGGAAGTGAATCTATGTCAAGTATGCGAGAAGGGGAAGAGGATTCTAGTCTGCTTTCAGGTATTTTAAGACAATGTTGAAAAATATAAGTTAATTTAGTCATGTGAAATCAATTTGCAATAGTGCAGTACCTAGTGGGAATAGTTCACCAACACACCAGCACTGTGAAAGGTGCCATATAAAGGACTGTTAGAGGTGGGTCAGGAAGAACTGTCACTGGTGTCTACAAGCATCCCTCTCCCAGCCTGGTGGAGGGTTTCTCCCAGGATGAGGTGGCACAGCGGGAGTTGCAGTGCTCAGCACTGCGGTCTCTGCTCATCTGTTTTCCTGTGGGACCAAAGGCTTACAAAAGAGTGCTGTTCGCATCATGTGGCCCCTGCTAATGACTTTTGAACACATTTGCTGATTTCATCTGAACTTGACAAGAACATAAAGGTCTTAGAGATCAGTAAGCTTCTACAGATTCCAAGATGTTTCCAATTAGTCTTAAGGCAGGGGCTCAAACTTTCTCCATAGGAGAGAAAAAAACCACACATAAAAATGACCAATTATGTCAACTATTTCTACCAGAGCTTCGTCCTTAGACACCAAAAGCAACGCTGAGAAGTAAATGTGTAGGAAACCAGACTTCATTAGCTTTGTTAGCTTGCAGAACTGCTTGTTCCATTTTCAGTGCTTAAACAATCATAGGAGAAGTTTGGTTGCTGAAAGGGCAGTAGGATCTGGGAAGTACATGGGGATGGTAGGTACCAGCTCCAGCAGAGCTGTTACTGGATGAGACACATTCAGAAAACTATGCAATGAGGTGTCCAAACCCAAAGGACCTAATTGACCTCAAATGGAGACAGTTATGGAGGAAGGTGCAATTGTCCAAATACTTGGAAATTTGGACCCTTGGAGAAATAAAAGTTTGGATAGCTGAGATAGCAGATGAGCTAATGATTGGTTTGGAATTCATTATGACTGGTAACTGTATTAAATTCCAGAAACAGTCTGTGAAAACTCCCTTTAAAGATGCTGGATTAAAAAAAATTATCTGCAGGCAATTAGTTTGCTGTGAACTAATTGCCCAGCAACAGATAGCATAATAATGGCTACATGCTTCAGGAGTTTTCTAGAAGGGAAAAAATAAAATAAAAGACTGCAACCTGTTTAAAGATTGAGCGCTTTGCTAAGGATTTTAGCCGCACAAGCTCAACGTTGGTCTGCAGCAGAAAGATGAAGGACCTGTCCATTTCCCAAATCCACATTTCTGACAAGCAGCCAGGAATACAGAGGAGCCCCACAGTGGCATGAGTGAACTAGAGAATCACACTGGTATGGGTGGAGAAGATGGTGATTTGCAAGGGTTTCCATTAGAAGGATCTGCTGCAGAGCTGTACCTTGTAGATAGGGAGTGGCAAAATCACCTTGCAAAGTCTATAGCTTGGCTGTGGCAGTGATTCAGCCACAATCTGTGCCCGCCAGATCCACGCGAGAAGCTTCGTTAGTGGCAGAAAGTAACAAGCCATGATGAGGAGCAAGGTGAATTAGTTCAAGTCATGGTAGCTGGGTAAGCATTTGCTGGCTCCACTCTGAGCAGCCTGGAGCAGGGGCAGAGCAGGACCCAAAACTAAAACAAACATCAGAGAAATCAGCCCTGTAATAAAATGCCTCTCAGTACTACTTGGAGAAAGCACTGGCACAAATATTATACGCTGTCTTGAAAGGATGATGTCTGACTGCAGAAAGAGGAATTAGATTGTTGCTGAGGAGGTGCCGCTGGAAGTGGTCCCTGTGTGGTGTCACTCTTAGGGAACGTTGTCACTGATACTCTTATTTGCGGTCAGGATGCACTCTGGAACTATTTTCTTTCAGTAAATAGTTTCCTCATTCAAAAAGTAAGGTTTCCATCACACTGAAAGTAATCACAGGTGAAAATCAAATTTTTCAAGTAATTTTTCTGAGTAGTTTCAGCAGAGGGAGGAATTGGAGTGAAATCACTGATGCCTTTTGTGCAGGCTCTGTCACTGAGCTGGTAATTGAAGGAAGAGACCATTGACAAGGTATTTCAAGGCTTAGCCTTCATCCTTTGTTTTTCTTACATCTACTCAAATGCAATTTTATTTTTACTTCATTTTAGGGCAGAAGGAGTCAAATCAATCCTATTCCTCTACGTACAGCACAAGTATCTTTTCTGTGATTTGGTTTGGGGGTTTTTTTTCCCATTTTGTCAAGAAAGGAGGAATATGCTGGTTTTGTTCTGTCCTTCTCTAAGCAGGTTTTGGTTCTGCAGCCAAAATGGTTATTGCTTGCCAAGCCCTGGCCAGGAGAAAACATGTCTCCATCCCATGGCTCTCCAGACTTGTGTACATGGAGATGGAGCTCGTCAGGAGGCTGGAGCAAGCATGGTGCTTCCTCGCCGTGGGGCCAGGCGGGCCCAAGCATGTGCATGCCAGTGACGTGGCCCTGTGCAGACTGGTTCATTGGGAGGCTAATTGCAAACCTGCCCTAACTGAGCGAGCAAAGAAAGAGTTGCTCAGGGGAATATGTGTCTCTAAGGGAGCTCATGGGCTTCCTATTGCCCAGAGTTGTTAGATGTGCAAGCATGCCTGGTTTTGCTGCTGAAGGACTGGGTGTGCTGTCACTGGAATGGCCTCCAGAGCTGCTCAGGGATTCCCAGAGGGAATTCCTAATATCTTCATAAGACATGACTGGAAATGGTTTGGTCACAGTCAAGAAAAATATCAGTTTAAAGGTGATCTGTGTTTAGGTGATGGGCATAAATCAGAGGATGCTTAGGGAAGCTATTAACAGGTAAAAAAAAAAAAAAGAAAGTGATTAAAGGAAAAAGGAAATTATTTGTTACTGTGGATATAGAGAAAGGGGTCCCTGCCATGTGACTGAGAGGTGTGTGTGAAGGAAATCTGGATTTATGTGGCACTAATATTGCTTTGCTTTTTCAAATGACTGGCTAGGAGGTGTTGTGGATCATGGTATTGCCTTAGGCTCCACAGAGGCAATGAGTAAAGTCAGAGTGGAAGTGTTTCAAGGCATTGATCTACCCATAGCTCCAAGTTTGTTTTCTCATGATAAAACTGCTTGAGCCCAAGCAGTTCTCACAAACCATCTCGTCCTGGCTGCTCCCTCCTGTCCTCTTCCCAACTGGCAAAACCGCTGTGTGTGGGGCCATGTTGTGAGCTGGCTGAGGCATCTGCTCTTCCTGGAAAATAACCTGGCACAAATGGAAAAATTTTTTTCAGCTGCATCAGCTCTGTGATCCACTTCACGGTGTTGTGGCAACACATCCAAGATGGGGGGGTTGGAGGTTGGAATGAGCAGCAGGGTGTGGGAATATTTGGGTTTGATATTGCCATCAAAAGTAGAAGGCTGCCCTTAAATGTCACTGAAATTTAAAGAAAGTGAGCTCCACTTTTCTTACAGGGTCACTGTGAGACAGAGTATAAACTCAGAAATTAGGTTAAAACAATTGTGGATTCCAACTCAAACACGCCAGCACCAAAATGCACCATCTGCAAGGACCACGGGAAAGGGGTGTGGTGGGTGTCTTTTCATGGCAACTGGGATGCTGGAGGCAGCACTGAAGCAGAAGTTTTCAAATAGGCTTCAAAAAATAAGTAATTTGTCTGGTTTTCTCCTGTGTTCTGACTCATTAGGGATCACATTTTCTACCTAAACAAGAAACCTTTTCAAAATGTAATCAGAATTACTCCAGAAGTTAGGGCTTTAAGCAAAATGGAAATGTATTGAGACTGAAACTAGAAATGTGGGAGTTGACAACTTCAACACGTTTACTTGTAATATTGCTGTCAGGATTTTGAAATTCAATTGAGTTGAGAGGTTTCATGAGGCAGCTCGTTTAGAAGTTGGGTAGTTGTGCCTCAGCACTAATTGCAGAAAGAAAAGCATATTTAAAACAACAATATCCTGTTTTCTCTGGGTCCCAGTAAGCAAAACAGAGGCTTTAAACAAGACTCCCAGCACTGAAGGATTATAGCCTCAATTTTTTCTTTCTTTATTTTCTTTTTCTTTCCACTGTGAGAGCAAGGCAAGTTCACTGTAAGTTGAAAAGCAAACAGCCAGGCTAGGAATTTGTATGTACAAAGCAGATGGGTGCACATGGCCCTTTTTGGGATACTTGGGTATGTCTCCTTAACCGCAGCTTGTTTTGCACAGCATATCCCTCCACATGGACCATTGTTGCCACACACCTGTCTGTAATTTTGGAGATTCATCTACCTCCAGCAAACTATATTTAAAAACTCAGTGCTGATTAGAAGAAAAAAATAAAAGTTCAGGGGAAGGGATTTCCTAGTTCACAAATAAGAATGTGCAGTGGAGCACTCACTAAGTAAACAGAAAACATGGGCAGCTGAGAGAAATCAATTTAGCTGAACAAACAATGTTCCATGTAATGAACTACTAATTATCCTTTTATGCCATGTCAGTCTGAGTGATTACAGAGCTGTGCAGTTTAATTTGACGTTTGAGCATTGCCTTGCTCCATTAGCCTCATATAAAGCTACGACACGTTGAGAGGAATTAAAAAAAACATGGTGGTGGGCTGGGGGGGAAGGGGGCTGTATTTATCCAGAACTAAGTAAGCACCTGTAGCAGTCATGGGGAAAAGAGCTTCTTCATTTTTTATTCTTTTGGCTTTTTAAATTCTTGATTGTGGTGAAAGGGGCAGCGCTTGAGAGACACGAAGGAGCATGTCAGATGCTCATAGAAAACTCTTTCAGTTTGATAATGTCCTAGATCTTTAAACCCTGCATTAAACTATCATCAAGAGCTTGAATAAATATACTGCATAGAACAGACACACATGCAGATCAAGGGGAAAGTGGATGGTAAACAATACAGTGTGGGAGCAAATATCTTTTCCTGGATACTTTCTTTTTACTGGCGATTTGCACACAGTAGGTAAATCAAATCCCTAGGTGCCTGGGAAATCTTGTGGTTAATCTAGGACTGAAGGCCATGTATTATAAATACTGCTTTATTATCATACTGTTTGTCCAACTACCTGTACTGATAACAGGATTAGAGGGAATTAACATACGGAGAAAGCAAAAGACAGTTTGTTGGGATACATATTATGGCTATTAACTCTAGGAGTACCAGTAGAGTACCTGTAGTCTGATGTAGAGCTACATATTTTGGACAAGTTTTTGTTTCACAAAAGGTAAGTCAAACCCAGTATCACTGAAATTCTAAGGGAAATTTCCATGGGAAAGGTGCAGACACATGGAGGACCATGCCCCATGTCTAGATAATACACCCACATGTGAAATAGTGTCATGAGAGATAAATATGACATCAGTGTTCAGTGATAATATTTATGGGGTTGGATTAATTTAAGCAAAAATTGAAAAGCAAATGTTTAAAAACCATTTGGTGTAACTATCTGACATCTCCAATATGTACACCACTGAAATATGTGCCATGACACCTTCCAGGCTCACTCCTCTCACAGGGTGAATGAACATAGATGAGCACTTACAAGTTAAGATAATATTTAAAGAAATGCCTTTTCAAAATTTTATTTTAAAATTTATTTTAAATTTCAAGCAGAATGAATAGCAACTTGAACAGAAAAAGAAAGGGAAAGTAAAAAGCCTCCCCAAAACTGGGAAGCTCAAACATTCAGTCAACTATTTGGGCTTAGGAATAATTCATATGATGTCAGATCCTTGTTAGGGGCAAGATGATTTCAATGAAGAATCCTTCTTTTTGTCAGCTCAGGTAGGGGCCTGAACATGTGCACAGAGGATGCGGTGGCCCCTCTCTTGCACTTGCTGTTGACACACAGTCTGCTCATTTTGCCCATCCCTAGGCTGTCCTCAGAGTCTTCATCCAGCCCCCTCACAGTTTTGGGTTTTGTTTTTTTTTTGTTTTTTTTTTTGTAAGTATCACTTTGGCAACCCAAAATACCAGGAGCTTTTTATCCACCAGAAGAGTACTGAAGAAGAAATTTTCTTGATGCTACCCTGCTGAAAGTCTGCAGCCCCAACGCCATTCAGCGGGGGCGCCCGCAGCGGGAGCGTGGTGGTGTTTGGACACCTGTCTGCTGCACATGCCATGGTCCTCAGTCTGCTTGTTTGGGGTTTGACATAGGATTTAGCCACCTACCAGGTGATAACTGGTTTCTTGTTCAGGTGGGGTTTTTTTTTGTTTTGGTGTGATTATCCCATTGGGCTGGATTGAAGCAGAGTTGAATTTCATTTCTGCTGCAAGGCATGACCGAGCTGCAGGATCTTACCCCAGGGCTGAACTGGCCCTTCTGTTCCTTCCTAATGTGCATTAGACACATTGGGGCCTTTTTCGGCTGTGCATTTGTAACTCCCATTGATGCTAATGGGTGTGACATGTGTCTATCCAGCGGAGAATAGACCCCATTGACTACAGCAGTTCCCCGGCCTTGAGCGATGCTCGTCACTTGATTAAGCCAAACTAATGAGGCACAACCAGGGCCAATAGGAATGTGTGGGACTCAGGCATCGCAAAAGCTGGTGGAAACCTGCAGCTTTTACTGGGAGCTGGGTTTTGTTTTGCCAGGCAAAGACACAGGATGCCATGGGATGGGGTGAACCGTAGTGAATGCTGTCACAGAAATGAACAGTGTGGAGAAGGTTCACCACTGCTGATGACAGCACCTTGAACTGTCCTCTTCTAGTGGTAATTACACGTGAAAGGGTGTTGTGTGCTCAGCAGGGTTTAAAACTAGGTTTGATCTTGGCTTTTGCTCAGTGTCTTTCTACACTAAGTCCAGAAGTTGGACTTGTGACTCTTTTTTTTGGTGCATATGTACACGTGCATTTTTGTCTCTATAGTAGAGAGCTCACAAGTGGCTAAGGCAGGCAGCATCCTTTTCACCAACATTAAGTGGCATTCGTTTGGGAAATGGGAAAGCTGGGAAAAGCAAAGACCTTGCAGTGAATGTTTCTTGCAGGTTGCCCACTACACAGGAATAGCAATCAGAGGCACGGCTTCTCTGCTGTGTGCTGGCCCTCCAGTGCATTAGTGGCCACCACCTCTGAATGCAGAACACCTGCTGTACTCAGGAGGAGCTGGAGAAGCATGCAGGGCTGAAGCCTCTTTTGCTTTTACTGCACCCAAATCATCCAAACTGGGACAGATGCAAGAATACAAATTTAAGGTATGTGCTTGGGAGCTCAGGCTCAGTCTGAGTGTGACCATGCTTGCAGAGAAATGGACTGGGAGTTAAAATCAGGATTTAGGAAGAAACTGACACATAACAGAGAGCAGCATGGACATGGTCTCTGCAAACAAGCAAATATGTACAGACGTGAGATGCTGCTTGCTGAACTGAGGCCAGGAACTCTGGCCTTCCTGCAGAACCCAGCATCATACAGAACCACCGTGTCAATGCAAGGGCACAACTTAGTCATCCAGGGCCAGACTACAAAGGCCGGGTTGTAGGTCACACGTAGATCCTGAGAGAAAACAGCATTAAAAAAGACTGAGTTCTATTTTAAGACTTGCTGTTTTGGAGAGCCGGGTTGAGAAGTTGCTTGTACTTTCCCTTGTACTTTACCTGTTGGTACATTCCAGGTCAGAGGAGGTTTGTATTTTTGTCATATTGCAATACTTGTCTTTATGTAAGTGCTGCTAAGAATAAAATTAGCAGTGGGAGAAAAACATCAGTTTGATGTCTAAATTTGGAAAACTTGATGAATAAATCTATTAACTTCATTGTGGGGAGAGAAAAGAATAGCAAGCCTTTGTTTAAAGAAAAGGTAATATAAATATAAAATAAGAGCTGATTGCCCCCTCTGATTTTCTGAGGTGGGTTTTTAAATGTTCTTTTGTCCCCTTCAGAAGATAAATATTAATTGAATCTGATTTGCGGGACTCTCACTTCAGGAGATATGGTCAGTTATATCTGAGAGGTTTTGTCATGATTAACAAATGCTTTCAGCTCTGGGGAAGAAGGGTTCGTTCACTTGAGTAGGTGTCCTTCCAGAAAACAAGCTCCTGCCAGTTGTTTGGCACCACAACTGTCCTTGCTGGCATGGTCACAATGGGCAGCCCCCTGTCACAGGATACTAATTAATCAGCAGGGAGGCTATGACAGGAAGCAGCATGGGGATCTCCAAGAAGTGGCAGAGATACTCCAAGCTTAAAACTTCTCCAGACACCTCCAGTTTCCTCTGGACCCTTCATCCTAAACTGTGCAAGACTCTGTGCTCCAGTCAAACCCCGCAGTGATCAGAGTGCATGCAAGAGTCTTCTGGCTTTGTCCAGAGCTGTAGAGGACACTGTCATCTGCACCTTGCAAGGCAGATGCCTCCTGCTGCGTTCCCCAAAGTTTAGCAGAAGGTAGTAAAATCACAGTCCCTGTCACAGACTGTAGTATTTTATGACAAGCACCATCTTTGCTCAATATCTCTGGCAGCTGCACCCACCACTTTTCTTAGTGTAACCAGAACAGGTCATGATTTTTTTACTTTACTGGTAAAATATACCTTTATTGGTAAATTAGAGATCATTTATTAATCAATTGGGGTTGAAAGCAAGAGGCTAGAAATGAAATAAATTATTATTCAGATACTAGACTGGTATAGTCCTGGTTTATCTTAAGACATGGATAACTTCCTAATCATCTCATCTTTTTTTCTCTTGAGATACTATATTTTTGTTACAGCTGTTGGAGCTGCAAGTTCAGCATTCAATTCTGCAGAAATGCTGCCTTCAACCCTTTCCTTCTTTCCTCTCATCCTAATTGTCCCTTCTAAATCTTTTTGGAGTTAGAAACTGACATATGAGTGTGAATGTTATGTTTAGTTCTTCCGAAGTCGCAGCCTTGGTTGCTTAATGACCATTTCTCTCTCCTGTTTCATACTAAATTGGCTGGGCATGGAGGAGAGGTAGTGTGTAAACTAAGCAAATATTGTTTATGGTCTTCCTGTAGCTGTTCCTTAGACACCTACGGGTCATTAATTCCTTTGTTCCCAGCCAACCTGCCAGCTGGCGACTCTCCTGCCCAGTTTGAACCATTTTCTTTGTGTGGGCTGCTGACCCATTCCCACTAAGCCATGCTACAGGATGTGTTCGGGAAGGTCCAGGACTCTTGGGACATTAGCTTTCTGATTAAACTAGAAGTGATGTGATACAGTCATAATATAGATAACCAGGTATTCTGTCTTTTTTCCCACCTTACCCTCCACAGGTTGGCAGTGTTAAAGGAAAGAGTAGTATTATTACCTGGTGAGGGTGTTGGGCCATGCTAGCAAGTGGATGCAAACTGCTGAAGAGGGCTAAGAGCTATGCTGTGGCTATAGATTCATCCCACAAAAGTCCAAAGGTGAAGGTCTTACTACAACCTCCACAAAACAGCCTCTGATGATGGAAAGAAAATCAGCATCATCTCATGACACTGCAGTTCCTGTAGGCTGTGAGTTTAAAAGAAGGCAGGCTGAGGAACATAGCATGGAAATCCCTGATGATCAGGAATGAGACTATTTGTCTCTTTTAAGAACATTTGCTCAGCTTTTTGATTTCCAGTGCTTCCAGTTGCCATATCAACCTGAAAAATTTGTCTGGCAATTTCAACAGAAGATTATAAAATTTACTTGCATCAGCTTCAGCATCTGATTGCTGGGATTTCACTTTGTCATCTTTTATTCCCAGTATTTTCTTTCCAAGCTATGTCAGCAGATGACCAAGGATCCCCACCCCTATCTTTGACCAAGCACATCCCAGGTTCAGCAGTCAATGTGTAGGTGCCAGATCAAAATGCAGCAGACATCAGGAGCAGGAATGGAACACATCCTTTTCAGGTAGCAGACTGGGAAAGGCCACAAGCATCAACAGAAGCACCCTGGCTTTAGCTAAGTGACAGTTTGAACTTTTATCTTGCTCTGAGGAGTAGGAGCAGAAGGCAGAGTGGAGGGCAGGGAGTTTGCTCCTTGTATTGCCATTGGACAGTATGCTGGGTTTTTTTGGAGCCTGCATCCCCCTCTCTCTCTTCCATTGGGGTGTGGAAGGAGCCTGGACCCATTCCCAGTGGTAGTCCAGGATCTCCATGTTCACCCGTACATCCATGTATATTCTCTCTCCAGACCATCTTTGGCCATACATGGGTCACTGCTGTAAATGGGGACAGAATCTGTCCAAGTGCAGATAAATCTGCAGGGACTTTTTTGTGGTGAATATATTGTTTAGTTTGTTGTGGTTTTGTAGTGTTTTGGTTTGGTTTGGTTTTCTTCAAAGGAATAAGAAGGGGAAACAAGAAAGTCAAAAAGCCCTGGATCTTTACCTTTTTTAAGTGGAGACGCTGCCACAGCAGGACAATAATGGCTCACTGTGGTGGCAGTGGTTTGCCTGAGAGCCTGGAGATTTATGTAATGAGAAACACAATTCCTGCAAAGAACATTGTTAAATCTTTTCAAAATTTCAGCTATACGCCATTTTATTGCTAATAATATGGCTAGATTCTCCTTTTGAAGAATCTGGGAATGTTTGACAAGAGGGGAAAATGGAGAGGACTTGAGGCACCATAATCTGTATTTTCCATTTACCTTTCTGGATGCTTGAACAACACATGTGCCACAAATGATTTGTTTATTCCTAAGCGCCCCCAAGGAGCCCAGTCTCCATTCTCAGGCATATAATGGCTATTCAAATGAAAGCTTTCATAGATTGTTGCAGATCTGATATCAATGCAGCGAGAGAAAGAGATATGCAAATATTCAAAATTAAACAAACTAGCTCCTGCCCTTTGCCCTTGGAAGTGCAGTCTCAAATCTGGATGGTGTCACCACTGCAATGAGTTTGTTAGACTCAGCTCTCTGAAGAACTAGGTTGGTTTTTTTTTTCTTTCTCTCACTTTGCCTCTCAAAGCTTGCACATTGTCTAAAATATTTTCTGTCTGTAGCACTCATGAGTAAGGAGAGCCCCAAATGGGGCTGAAATACATGATGTGTTCTGATTTGAGACTGATGAACATTGCTAGGAGAAACTCCTGCTGTGCTGGTTGTCTCATGTCTTCTTAACCTAAGGCCTCTATCCTCAACACCTTCTTCCTGGAATTTCCCCATACTGTGGAAAAAGTTTTGGAAGAGTGACACAGTCAAAAGCTTGCAGAGAGTAGAGATGTAGTCCCGTTTGGGGTTACAGTCTAAATAGAATTTGGTTCTGTCCACACTGGAAGACAAATTAGGGGCTTTACTAGTTCTTAACACAGTCCCTGTTCCACTTTCTCTCCCTGCAATGTGTGTGGGAGCTGGGCCCAAAAAAACACTTCAAAAATTTAAAAAAACATGTCATCCACCTAATCATTGAAACTGTGCCAGCAGCTACTGTGTGCATTGAACAGTAGGGAAAAATAATAATTTTACATCAAAAATGCCATAAAAGTTTTCAGTGTCTTCTAGGCTCTTGTAAAACTGCTATTATCTTGTCCAGCCCCCCAGGGCTTTTCACATAATTATCAATTATCCTGTGTGATTTCAAAAAAGGCAGTGTCTGAAACATAGGCCACATGGCAAATCACACAAACAGCAGCAGTAGCAAGGCTGTGCCTGGTCGACAGGAGGTCCACATGCACCTCAGCTCTGCTTCAGGCTCCCAGCTCAGGGGCAGAAATCTCCAGAGCATCCTGGCACCTCTGTTGCCCTCCTATGCTCCATGCTCTGCTCACAAGGGCTTTGAACTAAGGCTTGCCTCTTGCTCCTTTGTTACTGCTGGTGAACCAAATATTGCCATTAATGATGAGTGGGACTCAACCTAATATATCTCCAAATATCTGCAAACATCTAGAAAACCCCAGAGCTACAGTATGACCTATTAGAAACGACGAGAGAGCTTAGTGCTCGGCAGGAAGCATGAGGAAGACCTTGCTTCAGTTAGGGTATGTGGACAGTTTTCTGATTTATGGGGACCAGAATATGTTGGAAGTGGTGTGGGAAGGTGGGTCTGCATCTCAGAGACTTGATGCTCTGCTTCATTGTTAGCCAAGGCTGAGTAACTTGGGCTTTGGGGCGTGGAGGATCTGATAGGGGAATATGAGGAAGAGGGCCTCAGAAAATAAAATCTTTAATTTAGTTATTTATTTCAGAACCAAAGAGGGAAATGCCCAACAGCCCAAATGACAGGGAAAAGAAGATCTTCCCATACAAGTGTGAACAGTATCATACAGAAACATTCCTCAAAACTGTATTTCATGAGTATTTGGAGCCTCAGCCAATTCCCATATTTGAGTGCGGCTAGACAGTTGGTTTCTACTTGGAATTAAAGGCAAACTCTGAAAACCATGGCCGTGTTTAAACATGAACTGGGCCATAAGCTTCTTATGGGCTGTGGTTACCAGAAAAAGAGCTGACTCACAGTGGGAGAGGATTGGGTTGGAGCATTCCCATGCAATCCTCCCTGCTCCTCAGAGGTGCCCAGCCAGTTCCTAGAGATCCTGGACACCCAGTGCTCCCATATACTTACCCTGACACTTGCATGTCATTTCTGAAAGTATTTCTGAAAGACTGACTTCAGAGTTTCAGATAAGAAGTGTGTCTTTTGGCCTGTCAGTAGAACAAATGGAAAGAAAGAAATATTGACTTCTCCAAAGATTTTTCCAAAAATCATGCCCAATTCAAACAGATTTGTCCCATTTCCTTGCAAGCGTGAATCTCATGTCATAGCTAAGTTTAGCACAGACTTCCCTAATACCATTGCCAAGCTCATAATTTCTGCATCGAGCTAAGTAAGCAGTGTGCAGAAGCAGATTTCTGTAGGAGTTCTCCAATTAAGTATTTTTTATTTCAAAAAATACTAATTAAAAACTGATACAACTTGTGGGAAGCTCTTGGTTTTGGTATATCTCATTTTCAGTTTAAAACATTTTGACTTGGTCAGCATTTTATAATGAAATGTATTCTTTTTCAAATAGAAACACATGGTTCTGTAGGAAAAAATATATTAAGGAAAAAAATAATATTTAAGAATTAAATAATGGCAAAATGTTTCATTAGGATCCAAGCAGCATCTAAGCAGGTTTTGTTTCTTTAAGATTACTGGTTTTCAAAAATGGAGATTACCATTTCTGGTCTTATTTAAGACTGGGGAGAAAATGTGAAAATGTGAAATTCTGGAATTTTTGCAAGGTTGGAAAACAGTTTTCCACCAAACTTTCCTCAGCTGAGATTGCAGAAATTCTTCTGTTTTCACCTTCCTCCCTGGCTCTGTTACCATCCAATTTCATTCATGCTGTTCTCCAAGACAAAATCTGAGCCAGGCTGAGATTTGTGTTGATGGTGAGTACCTGCCTTTTTTTCTTTTTTTTTCTTTTCTTTTCTTTTTTCTTTTTTTCTTTCTCTTTTCATTCTTTCTTTAAATAAAATATTTTCCGAAGGCATTGAAATGGGACTGATAAAAAGGAGCTTTTAAAAATCATTTTAGTAAATAGTTTTAAACTAGACCATAAAGTCTCATAACTATAGGTTTGCCATTATTTGTATCTCATTGATAGCCCATTTTCCTTCTCCTCTGCAACTAGTCTTCTTTTTCTTTAAGAGCAAAACATATTGTATGCTACTTTTGAAAGATTTGTGGGCTTTTGCACAAATTGAAGAAGATCTGTGGGTAAACAGTGTCACCTAGTGGATAACCAGCTTCAATTTTCCCAAACTGTGGAAGAAGTTTGGCCGTGTGGTTTTTCCATTTTGTCCTAGAAAAATATTATTTCAAATTGGAAAGAGCCCTGTACCGAGAAATGGGATTATTTCCAAATCGCTTCAAAACCAAAGATGTGGTGGCCAGCACTGAGCTAGAAGATAGAAGTTAAGTGCATGGGCACAGATCCAGTCACACCAGCAGATATAAAAAGAACCAATTCTCCAGCTCAGTACCTGAATAGCAAAAGGTTAAAGCAGCACAACATCAAATAGTTATTTCCTGGATGTGTAAAGGTGTTCTGGGCTCCACATCATCTCCTGCACCATCAGCCGCCCCTCTCCAGGCACAGAAAACAAGAGAATGTCAGTAGATGCCTTTGCTGTTTAATCAGTTGAGGCTTCTGAGCAGTAAAAGTACTAAAAATTGCAAAGCACTTGGGGTGAGAGATTTGGCAGAGAGCATCTGAATGCTGGAGAAAGAGTATAAGCTCCACAGAAAAATCTTTCATCCTGCGAGAGTGGGATGATGACTTTGGGGATGTGGTGGTAGGTATCTATAAGAAAAGCTGCCTAGAGAGAGAAGGAGATAAAGATAAGGCTTGAAGAGCCTTCTGAGTTGAGAGTTACAGATTGGAAATTCAGGGCATGATAGCCTCAATCAAGGGTAAAATGCTTCAGAAGGGAGCACATGCTCCTGAAAACTAAACTGAGACTCAGTAACCTGAAGACCACCTAGAGTACTTCTGGTTCTGCTTTCTAACTAATGCTCTTGGGATTCCTTGGAGCCAGGCTGAATTTGAACAAAAGCACTAGAGGAAGAAATTATTATAAACAGAGCTGAGTCAAGAATTATGCAAAGAACTGTTCTTCAGGCTCCTAGAAAGAATTGGGGGGGGGGGAGGGGAAGAAAGAAAGAAAAGAAAAACTATAATTCAAGTAACAAAGATCAGAACTCAGGAAAATTGGTTTCTAAACAGAACAAATAAAAAAATACAGGCATTCAGCTGGCTTTGTGCATGGGAGTGGGAAAGTAGAGGTGTTGTGATATTTTCTTACAACCCTCTCTTATTCCTTCTCCTGTAAGGCCATCACTGTAGGTTGTGTTGTCCTGGGAGCAGAGTTGGTTAACTCAATAGTAACAATCACACTTGTTTTTTTCTGAAAATGTCTCTAATGTCCCTACTCCTTTCCTGCTTCCCTGGCTAGTTACTCTTGCTGAAATCTGTGGGTTTGCTGTCTTGGTCAACTACTCTGCCTATGACTAAAGCAAGCCCTGCCAAGACCTCTGTCATTGGTTACATGGCCCTGATGAAGGCAAACCCATGATTTCACTGTTTTCATCCATGACTTGTGTAAGAGTGGCTGAGAGCAGAATGGGGATGCTGCACATTCTTTATGGAAAATTCTTTTCAGCATGCTGGATCTAATTGGAAAATGCATTTGTGCAGTGGTAGACCATGGAGGCTTCAATCACAGTCCTGCTGTGCTCTGCAAAACCAAGCCGTGGTATGCTTCCTCTGCAGGGGTTTGACAGGAGATAACGAAGGACACAGAGAGGGGCAGGAGCACAAACCATCAAGCTCTTGGAAGCACATTGAAATAGAACATGAAGGAGAGTAAAAGCATGGTTCCAGAGGTGGATCATCCTTGTCCAAGAGGCAGCAGGTGGGTATATGTGAAAACACCTGTCAGAAAATTCAGTAGTTGGCCTACAGGATATTATCAGCTGCTTCTTAACATAGGCACCAGTCATGAAGAAGAGGAGGAGTGTGTGAGGTGGTGAGGAAGAGAAAGATGAAAAGGGATATGACCCACCTGACCTGCAGGCCCAGTATTGTTGGCCTTCAGTGTGCTGTCTGTGGGAGCACTCACAGACTGAACATTTAGACCCAGGTCTTATGTTGATATGGATTTGGTCAAAGCAATAACCCAGAGAATTTTGAAAAGTGCATGAATTAATATTAGAATTGTAGTAAAAAATTATAAATATCTAATTATAATAGTTCAGGAAGCTTGAACTCCTAGCACTTCCAAATAAAAGGAAAATATGGCTTGATTTTTATGGCAGGTTGTTGTGCTGAGCTTGTGTTTGGCATCTGTTTTCTTCATTTTTGTCATGTATCAAATGGATGGTGTGTCATTCTTCTCCAAAAGCATAAAAGTGATTATCACAAAAAGCCCAAGGAACTCTGTAAACAGGCAAGCTAAAATATGCTACAAGTTGGGACACTTTCTCACCTGAGTATACATGCTATTTCCAAAGCAAACACTGGCATAACTGTATTTGTTCTGTTTGGTGCAGTCTTCTTTCAAACTGTTTCATTTTTCTTTTTTTGTACTAGACTTCTTGGACCAGTTCCCACTGTTTGAGTCAGTGGAAGGCACTTTCACATGCACACACATCTTCTACTGGTCCTTACCATGGGTGCCAGCTGGTGAGAACTTAGTCGCATCACTTTGATTACTCTGTGCCTCAGTTTACTCCTCCATTTAATGTAAGTTCTATACTGACTTTCCACAGTGCATTTATTTGTGGGATCTCAGAGCTCTTTTCTTGGCTATCCTCTCTCAAATAGTCAAACCATTACTAAATCAGATGCTTTTCATTTTTCCCTTCTCAAAGAGAAGGTGATTCTAATTCCTTGCCTCATTGAAATGTAAATGGAGAGGAATCCTGTTGAGTTCAGTGATAACTATGAGACGTAAAAGCTGTGTGTGAGGTCAGAATCTTCCCATGTGAGTTACAAGTGCAAAAAACAGTAGGAAAAAAGCCTGAATGTACGAAGGATCTCACTCTTAGGAATAACAGAAGGAAGCAATAGAAGTAGCACCTGGAAAATGCTGCTTTCGACAAGGAAGGCCTCCTCTCTTGTAAATATCTAATAACTCTAATATTAAACAAATGGAAATTTATCTATTCTGTGGAATTCTTTTTTGCTTCTTCATGAAGACACTCATAGTAAAGCCTGGGCTTTATTTTAACAATAATAAAAAAAGGCAACTCTTTTTCCACCAGGAAATCATAACTTCTTCAGCCAAGGACTTCTAGTCTGAAGTCTGAGGAGGGCTGGTGTATCTCCATAATGATGCATAATGACAACCTAAACATCTTAGTGTTCCCAGCCTGGATCCACCCCTGCTGTCAGCAAACCTGTTGGATGCTCTTGCTTAGCCTCCTGGCTGTGCATGCTCCCATATCCATGTGCTCTGATGTCACATGCCAAGCCCAAGGTGGGTGCCAGGCCCCCAAGGACACAGGTACTGTGAAAAGAGGGGTTTTGCCAGGCAGCCTGCCTCAAGCTGAGAGTGCTGTTCCCTGTGTACAGAATTCCCTTCCCTCTGCAATAGCAGCACACACGTGTTTCTGAGCTCTGTTTGGACCCATTTATACACACATACACCAAATGGTAGCAGAAGAAGACGCATGGGCAAACTCTGCTGCCAAAAAGGTAAATTGCATTGCTCAGGTAGATGGGGAACCTTTGGAAGCCAGGAGAGGATATGAAAATATAATCACATTACTATTCCTCCCTCAAGCTCTCTGAGCAAACAAAGATCCAGGGGAAGCAGCAAGCTGAAGAAATGGGCTGTTTGTGAAACTCTGTGTCTTTGTATGTGCATGTGTGTCTGTATGTTTGTGTGCGTGCATGTGTTTGTGTGTACACGTGTGATTGTGTGCATGCACAAACATAACTGCTGGTTTGAAAACTTCCCACTCTTGTTCTCTTTTCCTGTGAAATCAAGCTTCAGAGTTAGCAAAAGTATTGTCTGGAATGGTCTTTTTTTTATTTATACAATAATATTTCTAAACAACATATTCTGTTTCTGAGTTGCAAAGAAAAGTCAGAAAAATCTTTTAATCGCTTGCTTTTAGGCACTTCCTTGTTATGAAAGGTTAAACTCTCCCACCTCATTGATTTACTGTTTTCAGTATCCAGCCACTGTCTCCAGTAGTTCTGCTCTCATATTCCGAGGGAAAGTAAGCCTTTTCTAACCAGCTCTGTCAGTGTGGTCCTTGATGGACATCTCCTGACCCCAGCTCCAGTATCATGGTCCATGATACAGTGGGAAGGCAAAACCACAACACAACAATATATCAGCTTTAAGAAGAAGGGGTGGAAGAAAATGTTATGAATGTGTGTCCTCTGCCTGAACATTAAAAATGCAGCACCTACTGCTCCAGTAAGGGAGACCTTCTTTTATCCATTTAAACAATCAGCATACCAGAAAAGCGAAACACAAGGTTTACTCATCCTTCAAGGTGGCCTCAATCCACTAAGTACTCACATTCCTGAGTACTGGGGAAATCTGAGGAGCTAATAATTTCCTCTGACTCAAAAGCAAAACAGCAGAGCAAAACAACAAAAAACACGCAACGTGTTTCCAAAGCTCCCTGTTTAAACCTGCTTCTCAGCAAGCATTATTATATATTGTAAGCTGTTTCTCAGGGTGATTCGGTTTAGGACATCAGGTAGTGTGAGGCTTCAGGACTTCAACAAATTTAAAGGCAGAGCTTAAAGCAGATAAAAAAAGGCTCCATGTTTTCTCATCTTCCCTCCCAGTTGCCCATTCAGATTTTCCAGAAGTGCTACAAAATAAGCTTTTAATCTCCATCACTAGCTCACATTCAGTCCTGGAGCAGGTTGTGCCTTTCCATGAGAAACCATTTGTGAACTTTAGGAACTGGCTCTGAAGCAGGGGATGTTCAGTGGCATCTCCAAATATTAGCAGTCTCAAGTCATGTTCCCATCAAGCAGCCATGTGAAAACCCACCACTGCTGCTGGTGTTATTGGGTTAAGGCTGGCTTCATGTAGACAGTAGTTTTTCCTTCTTGTTTCTTGAGGATGTGCTACCAGGGTAGGACATTAAAGAGGTAACCAGGAGGGGGTGGCACTACTTCTGTACATGTAGTACTCCAGTCTCCAATGGTTGCATGCCAGCACCTTTCCTCAAAATAAACGCAGTGTCAATTCTTGTTCATGTTCTAAAAGCATGGGAAGTTTTAAGCTGAGAATATTTTCCCAGCTCCTGAAAAGTGTTAGAGACACAGCCCTGAGGTGGGCAAAGTTTGTGATTGCCATCAAACTAACCAGCCATGTTCAGCTTGTCTCAGATTTCTCTTTATATGAGACAGAATGATTCATAAAAGGAAATGCTGAGGCCACACAGGTTGTCAAATCTCTAGTCTAACCAGGTGTAATGACTGAGGTTTTGCAGGCAAGCTGCAGTTAAGGGAAAAAATAACAGATAATGGGTCAAATCCAACCCTGATGCAACTCCACCATCTTCAGTTCGAGTTACCCTGGTGTGAATCTGGCCCTACGTTCCTCACTCATAAAATAAAGCAAGATACCTTCTGCAACAGAATCAGCTGGAAAAGGGAGAAGGGAAAAAAATACTTCTTTCTAACCCAAGTTAAAAATAATCACTTTTTGTTGCACAATGGGGCAGGGAAAACCAGCCCTACTAGACACCAGAGTACAATTTCCTCAGCATGTCACAGGGGGAAAAAAATTGGCATAACCAAGCAGTCTCTTTCATGTCTGCTCAGTTCTAAATGATACAGTGAGTAGGAGATAATAAATCTAGATATCTAGATGTGCTTTCCCTTCTTCCCTCTATCTATAATCTAGATCTATATAGATAGATAACTATCTATATAGACAAATATACTTGATCTTCTTAGGTTATGTCACCGACATGAGACCTAGAGTTATTTAAGAGGAATTTTGCACAAACACAGAGTGATTTAGAAAAGAGGATCATACTTCTTCTTTTGATTAGACCTGTTGTTTAAAAATAGTAAGATATATCTGTTTTAAATGCCTGGTAGTTTTCACTGCTGCATAGTGTTTCCAGTCTCAGCTTTTTCTTACCATCTGGCAAGTCTGTTGTGTACGTGAGCTCTATGGGAATGTAGAAAAGCCACCTGAGGGAGAAAATTGCTAATCACTAAAAATTACTAATCATTCTTTCACACTAAACAAATCCCACTGAGAGGTTTTTAGTTACACAAAGGTGGATTTTTTTTTTTCCTTTTCCCTCTTTCCTCCAGCTAATGATACAGAGATGCAAAATGCAGGATGTCACATCCAACTATGCATTTGCTGTGGCATTTTCATGTGATAAGATCTAGGTCTGAATCCAAAATAAGAGCACAATAGCCTGAAAATCTTCTAACGCACACCACTAATGCTTCACAACCAAAACGGCAGGAAAAGCAACTCAGCCAGTTATAGAATAATCTTCCCAAGGTTATTTGAATTCCAGCAGCAAAGTCCCCTTGCTGAGACTGTGGCCCTCATGTAGCTGTCCTTTAAAAGTTTACAACCAAAACAGATGAGGCAGAAGAAAAAGATAAAATTTGATCTGCAATTCTCACAGGAAACTCAGAGTAAGTGTTTTTTCTCAAGGTCACTTGGGATGTCTCTAGTGGAAGAAGAGGCTAGATCTGCTTCTGAGTCCCAGAGGAGCCTGCTGCCATTCAGCTCCCCTCTGCCAGCACCTCTCCCTTACTCATAGAAAGGCCTTCCCTGACACATCCCAGGAATGTCGAGCTGTTCTTCTTCTCGATGTACTTCAACGAATCCATTCACACCCCAAACTGCTCATTTGTTTTTGTTAGCAATGCTCCAAACAAAACGTTTCACTGGCTGACGTTCCTCCTGCACTAGCATGAAAGGGCAGGCAGCAGCAGGTGTGTAGCAGGCAAGGATCTCAGGTGCTGGTGTGAGGCTCCTTCTGCACAAGGGCATCTTGCTTCTGCAGCTCTGTGCTGTGGTCTCTCTCCTTCATGCAACGTTTCCTACTGAGTGAGCCATATAGAAATTGTGACAGCTGACAGCAGTGTTTCCTGGGGAGTTTCCAGAAAAATATGCATTCCGGGGCTAATAACTGGGCAACTGTCTGACACTGGGGGGCAAGGAATTCACCATCAAGGAAAAAAATCAGTGGCAGCCCTGCCTGTATTTAATTATGCCATTAATGTATATTAAAAAAAAAAAAAACCAGATTGCATACCACTGCTCACCCTATCCCAGTTTGGGTCTCAGAGCACAGCTAAGCACCTCTGCTGATAAGAAGGCAGCATATTTTATCATTCCTTCAGCTTCTTTGGAAAACACTTCGAGCTTTGAATTCACTGGCACATACAGGGCAGCCGGGGTTTCCTCAGGCTCAGCCACTACACCACAGCCCTACAGGGGCCGTCTCCCAGCACTGCCACATTCCTGTCTCTCACTTGAGGAGAAAGAAAATGAAGCTGACAACATTACCTTGTTTTCTGTCCATCATCAACAATTTTATTGTGACATGGTAACGGATGCTTCACCACTGTAGAAGGCCTGTTTAATTTATGTTGACACATTGTGGTTTGATTCTCTGGACCAAATTTAGGCCTGCTGTAAGCAAGCTGATCCCAGTTACGTAATACTTGGAATAGATTTTTATTTCTGTTTCATTCCCCTCTGGTTTTTTTAGCTGTGAACACAGCCGGCATAATATAAACCAAACTGAACAGAAGTGCAGCATGTTTTCTATCACTGCTGTAAACTAATCTGAAGCTCACCTTTTTGTGTCATCTGTGCCTATTCAGGACCCAAAACACAAGACCTTCTCCAGAGCATTTTTGCTACGCTCATAAAGAAAGACTGGGAAACAAAGAATGGTTCCTAGAAAAAGGATTCCATGAGGCATGAGCAATGTCTGGCTACAGGTCCACTCCTAATCTCAACCCTGGACAGAACAAAGTAGGACAGTGCATATATATATAAAATATATCCATTTTATAACCAGACTAGCTGCTGCCTTGCTGCAGTGATGAGCAGTGATACTAAAATGCTGTCACTGAGCTCTGGGATTAACACCTCGTGGGAAGCACCTATGAGAGGGTGACGCCACTCAACACTGTGGCCATCCTGGGAACTCTGTCCACAAGGAGACCGCGGCAGCAGGCACTGCCACTCTATCTTCCTGCAGATTGTTTTCATTTGTGGTTTCTAAATCACTAATTTAGAAACCTTGAAATATTTTGTCTCTAGAGAAGGCACACTGGAATCTTCTGAAGCAGAACATGGCATGACATAAATTTGATGTTTTGACACACGTACTTTTAAGATTCCATAATTCACTGAATTCTACCCAAGTCTGTAGTTTAAATATCTTAGAAATATCATTTGTTGGTCAATTTTAGGATTCCTCAGACTTATTTTTTCCATTTTTCTAGTCCCCAGTAGTTCCAGCAGTCTCCAACAGAGCCTCCATGGAGCATCATCTGTGTGAGAGGCCAATGATGACAAAAGGCTTTCTTATAAGTGACTATAAGGACTGTGCCATAAAGCTGCTGTTTTGTGACTAGAACATGCCCCTGCCATCATCAACCAGCAATAGCTACTGGCATCTGTAGGAGACCACAGTTTCACAATGAGGTAGGTTAGTAGTAATTACAAGATGTTTATTCTAAGTAAAACACACTGCAGCTTACTCATTAGCACCCAAAATGGCATGTTTAATTGGAGCAATATATTAATATAAATAGAGGATTACAGCAAAGCAGGGTGTTTAACTGTCTACAATTAATTTATAGTTGATTAAGGTGCTCATTTAGCCTGGTAAGAGTACATATCCACACAGCAGCTTTGTGAGAGAAAGAGTTCATCATGCTTTAGAGAAGTGTAGGTGTTCTGGTGTTATCTGACCTTATTGACATTATTTTGTTTGCAGTAGAAAATGTCACTTTTCCTTTGCTGAGGTAAAGTTAAAACAGCCTTTCTCAACTCAGCTTTCCTTCAGCTGATCATCTAATAACTAAAGCACAGTAAAAATACAGTCTATTTTCCTCATGTCTTTTATTTGTTGAATCTTTCTTATGTCCATATCAGGGCTGATCCTCAACTAGTTTATAGGAGATTTATTATGAGATCATGAGTCATTTTTATAAAACTCACACAGACATCTATATAAGCACTTCTATGACTGATAAAGCTTAAAATAATAGTCTCAGATCAACCCAAAGCAGTTACAAGCCAAGGTTAAAATGTTTTCTCGGGAATTTGTGCTGATTGAAGTTTAGAGGTACATTCATCTTGCTGTGTATTTCACCGTGCTACCTACAAATCAGGTGGAGAACAATTGAGATGGAAAACAAATCAGGTGCAGAACACCTTGAGATAGTTAAATCCTTTAATTGCTCCACTGAAACTACTAAGGAAGAAGCAGACCAATAGAAAAAGAGCATGCTGGGCTTGTTAAACCACAGGTGAGGTAACTTTCTGACTATCAGGAGTGGGGAGAGGCTATAAAAGGAGAAAAAGAGTTTGTGGGTATTTTTGTCAGAAGGGAGCAGGGAGGAGTAAGTTTTGACAAACAAACAAAAAAAAAGAGCTAAGGTAAGAGTTATTCTATGGAATGATTTCATTCACTTGTTTTGTAGTAGTTGCTGTTTGAATTCTAATTTGTTCTTTTGCTGATTTTTAATGGTTTTACTTATCTTGGTCTGAGGCACATTTCTGGGGTAAGCTTTGATTTATAGGGAGCTGTGGAGCTTTATGTTGTTCTTTACCAGGTAGGAGATGATGATCTGTTGGGATAACATTTGTTGCTTGGCAGATGTCCACTAAGTTGCTCTCTTGCTGCCTTCCTCAAAAGGATGGGGGAGAAAATGAGATGTAAAAGCTTATCGGTCAAGATAAAGATGGGGATATTGTGTACCAATTAGCACCCCTAGCAAAGCAGAAAGAATTACTTGGGGGGGTGGGGGGGGATATTACTTTATTGCCAATTTAAAAAAAAAAAAGTAGGAGAGTGAGAAGTAAAAACTACTTCCCCAATCCACTCCTTTCCAGGTTCAATCTCCCTCAGTTATTCCTGACTCTTCTACCTCCCTCCCCACCCCAAGGGGCATGGGGGGGGAATGTCTTGTGGTCAGTTCATAGCACATTATTTCTGCCACGCTTTCTTACACTTTTCGTCTGCTGTAGCATGAGGTCCCTCCTAGCCCTTCAGAAACTGAGTCTTATTCCATGGGCTGTGGTTCTTTAAGAAGGCTCCAGCTGGTGTCCTTTCCACAGAGTGCAGCTGGTCCTTCAGGAATGGACTGCTCCAGCACGGGTCTCCCATGGGCCACAGTTCCTGACAGAAAACCTGCTCCTTTGTGGGCTCTCCATGGGCTGCAGCTTTCTCCCATCCACCTGCTGCAGTGTGCATTTCTTTTCTGATATGGTCCTTCATAGGCTGCAGTGGGATAACATGCTTCACCACAGTCTTCTCCGTGGGATGCAGAAGAATGTCAGATCCAGTGCCTAGAGCATCCCCTCCCCCTATTTCACTGATCTTGGTGTCTGCAGGACTGTTTCTCTTGCACTTTTTCTTCCCTCCTCTTATCATAGCTGTTGTGCAGTATTTGTTGCCCCTTCTCAAATGTGTTTTCACAGAGGTGCCACCAGCATTGCTTATAGGCTCAGCTTTGGCTAGTGATGTGTCCACTTTGGAGCTGTCTAGAACTGTGTCTGTCATGGGGGCAGCCCCTGCCTGCTTCTCATCAGGGCCACCCCTGCACACTACCAAAACCTTGTCACATAAACCCAATGTAACTGTCATATTTGATATGCTTAGTTTTTGAGAACGGGGTGGGGGAGAATCTTGAAGCCACGTATATATATGTTCTGTGATTCTGCTTAATTATGTTTATTGTGTGCTTTCTGTAAATTCATTTTGTAAGCTGCATTTTCTTATTAGGTGCTCATGCTAAAAGGTATTGCTATGTGGTGAAATCTCATCACAGTGTTCTGGGCTTTTTATATTACTGGTCACTCTGCCCTAACCCTAAATGTATGTGCTGAATAACCACATTGTTCGTTTATAATGTCCTTGACTTTTCAATAGCCTTGTCCCTATGATATTACTTGTGGACACAGTGGGCTGGATTGAAGACAGTGAAGTTAAAAGTAGTGATGTATGCAGCTATGTAACTGTGAGAAGAAATGTATTGATTCCACATACTTCCTTTTCTAACCCGCTGTAAGGTGTTTCATCATGTGGGACATCATGGAGATCTTATATTTGTTACTTAACGTACGTTGAAAGGTCTGACTTCTCTTTCTTGCTGGCTTTCTCAATGGAAAAAGCTGTTGTTAACATGTCTTGCGTGTCAGAGATCAGGCTGTTCGTGATGGCTTACGAAGCTTTGAACATACATAGTAATAGAGAGGAATGGCAAACTGTTATATTAATGTAGCTGAAGCACAAAAAGTGAAACTAGTGACCTTGCTAGCTCTGCATTTGGGGAAAATGTTACTGCAGTCAATAGAGTAACTTCACCTAGTGTTAAACAGAAGTAATTCTGAATTTTGGTTTGTGTTTTTTGCTCTGCTTACATAAATGTGAATGCCTGAGTAATGCTGGGTAAAATGCTAAAGATAGTTGTGAATTTGCACGTCAGGATTTTTTCTCTGAAAATGTTACTTTTGGACAAAGAGGCTAATAAGGAAATAAAAGCAAAAATTATTTCCATGGGCTCTTAAGTCAATGAAAAAGCCTCTGTTGCTCAACTTTGTTTTCTGAAATAATGGCCTTTTAAACGAAGCAACCAGACAAAGCCTTTACTATTGCTTTTGCTTGGGACAGCATCGGTATTCTCTGAACAGAACCAGCAGGTATCCAATAGGTGATTCAGCACAGCTCTTGACCTTCCTCAGACAAAAGCTCCTATGAGTTACAGTGCCTGGTTCCTGGAGTATACAAAAGGAACTGCAAAAACATATGGCAGGAGATATTAATAATATTGTGTTGAGAGGTATGTATGAGCCACAGGGAGAAGAAAAATGCTTAGCTGCTTTTCATTCTTTTCACTTAAATCAATATCAAAATCAGCCTTGCAGGGCAGCATATGGGAAGATACTGCTTATCAATGGGCTGTTTCCAGGCTCAGTGATGTTATGTGCCTGCTCAAGGCCCTTATTCCATGTATGTGATTCCTGCCCCATAGGTGTTTTATACAGACTCTTCTCTGTGTGTGGCATCGTGCAGCTGCTGCCCAAGGAAAGGCTAAAGAAGTTGGGGGTAGAGGTGCCAAGGTGCCATGTTTGGCCAGACAGCTAGCTGTGGGTTTGCATGGCTTGCATCACTAAGTACAGCCCAGAAAAAAATGCCCTCTGCCTTTTCCACAAAGGAAAGCCCACACACTCAAGCCTAGCACTGTTTCCCAGTCCCACACTGAGTCTCTGGAAGCAGTCTCCTTTCACCTCACCAGCAGGCACACCGCTTCCTCAGGGTGCTGCGGTGCGGGGAGCCTTCTGGGGAAGCCCATGCTGTGGCCATTAGCACTGTGCCAACAGCAGCCTCTGCAGATAACGAGAAGCCCTTCTGCCTTGCTGCTATTAAACTGCTGCCTTTTCACGAGAGGAATCCTGAAATCTTCCTCAAACCTAAACAAAAAAGTCAGCCTTTTATTCGTTTCATCATTATCTAGGGCTGCCACATTCAAATGATTCTCCAGCAGTCCCTTCATTTCCGAGTGCACACGTCGAGAAGGGATTGGAAGCCTTTTGATTAAGAATAAGAGGTGATGACACTACAACCAGTGCAGGGTTGTCATCATTACCGTGTACCTGCACTTCCACAGAGCTCTCGCTCTGGGTTGCCTCTGATATAAAGCTGCTGTACTCTGTGCCCTAATTGAATGGAACTATTTTATAAACACGCATTCCCTGAATCCCAGAAAAGATCCTTTTAGAGGGGAAGATATGGGGAGGGTGGTGGGGAGGTGAGGAGCTAGAGGGGCTCAGTTCCTGGTAGACCAATTTTGTCTGTAAGAAAGATTTCTTTGTTCCCTGCAAAACTGCTTGCCATCTATGAGCAGCTATCATGGGGATATTTTCCCCCTACAAGTCAAATGAATGATCTGACCACCCACTTTTAATCCTATGATTTTCTGCTTTTGGCCTGGATTACAAGTCACCTATGGCCACCTTTAGTGCATAGCAGGTTGCAAGTTTACACAGGGCACCTAAGGAAAAACATCTGTTCCTCCCTGGCCTTGTTTGTTAACTGTGCATGTCTGATAATTTAACTGTCTGACTTGGTCACAGTAGTGACCTTTTGGTAGCAACACAGGGAAGAAACCTGCCATCTACCCACCAGGATGCTCTCATCTGTCTTCTGAGATTGTACTAATGCGTACATCCTAAACCAACACTGCTTATCATGGGAGCAACACCGCAGATGACTTGTGAAGCAGTGTCCCTCTTTTCAAGCTCTATGTGCTCATGCTCTGGAATCTCCACTAGTGATTTACTATTTTCCAGGTTAACTTTTAAGTGCTGATTTTGACCCATATTTCTGTCCTGCCTATTTCTCTGTTGTCATGCAATATAACTGCAGCTGTAGTGAAGTGCTGTGCCTCAGCCTGGAAGGATGCAGGATCTGTGCTGGGCCAGTGCCTTCTTGGAAACTGGTCTCACAGTTGCAGTTCGATAGTTAAAGTAATCCTCTGCTATCTGTGTGTTCAAAAGTGAAAGGCTTTTATTGTTAAACAAGCTTTCCCTGGAGCCTCCATTTTAGTAAGAATTCGCTAAAACTGCTATATGATGTTATATTAATAGACAACAAAATTATGGCTGATTCCTGGTACTATTTCAATAGCTATGTATGAAATTTACTGCATAAGGGATGTTGAGTTAAAAGTGGTCAGAGGAGTTACTTTTATCTTGGCTTACATATAGCATTTCATTTACACCTGAACACAGGGTGAATTATCATCCAGAGGAGTTGAGAAGGAATCTCTTTTCTCCAGGAATGGCAATTATATTTGATTAGGTACATGGGAGCTTTTTCCTCTCCTGGCCAAGGAGCTGAGGGCAGTGCTTTGAAGATACCCAGCCTCATGATCAAGGTGTAAAGCATAATGACAAATGTGAAGTTCCTGCAGGGTCAGAGTCAGCTACAATAGTTCAGGAGAGAGGGCATCGGACTGGTACTTAAGAGGCTTGACTTGACTGCCCTGTTCTTCCACTGGGCTGCAGGACAAATCACTTCCTTTCTGTGCCACAGTTTCCTTATCTGTGAAATGATGGTAATGAGCCTTTCTTCCTCATTTTCCTTTGTAATAGCTCCAAGAGCTGCAGGTAAAACATGCTATACAAGTACTTGGTATTACTGTGTTTGATTTGTGGGATTTTTGTGTGATATCCTAATGCAAGGAGTTGTTTCAAATTTGCACACAAGCTCAAGGACTGTGGTGTTTGTCATCCTGCTGTTAACAGCTTTTCCCTGAAATCATTTGGATGTATAGGCACTAGTCTGGGTTTGTTTTTGTTAGGATATCTGCAGCCTGCAATCTTAGTGCAACAGGATTTGTTAGTCAAGCATAGCCCTTGAACAAAAGCACCCAGGGGATGTGCCTTTTTAGATGATTTCATTTGCACAACGGACCCCTCGTCCTTTTGCCTCTGGTCTCTGTTGGTGCCCTGTTGAGAGGCATCCATGCCTGTGGTCATCAACAGTTTGCCAACATGAGGAGGAGGTGGAAAAAAAATCACATTGACATGTGTAGTAACCTAAGCCTCATTTCAAATGTGTTTGTTTAAGCATTGCTAAGGGTTCCCTCCTTCCCATCCCCATCACTTCTCCTCTCAACCTGTCTTTGTTTCAAGATGGGAAGAGGCTGCTGGTGGGGTGGGGGGGGTTCTGTGGTGGTGCCTGCTGTGATCTGGGCACTCTTTGTCTGACAATGTGTACAGAATCCTGGACACTGTCTCCTCTTGCTAATGAAATGCACTGGCATGAGGAGTCCTAATTGTGAGGTGATACCCAACTGAGTGTGAGAGCAGGTGGGTGTGCATGATGCTCTTTAGTTTGGGTCATTGGAAGTGATAGATGCAGGAGGATGGTAAATTAGTTCCTGCTGAAACCTGAGAAGGTGCCTGTGTTGGTGAATGTCACCTGGTGCTCGGCAAATGCATTCAGACAAAATCGCTGAAATCTTGGATTTCAGGCCTAAGTGACCACTACAGGCACTAGTAGTTCCTGCTTGTGGAATAAACATTTGCTGAACACACTTCAGCATAATGACACTTTGTGCAGCAGGCAATCGCTCACCACCTCCTGCCTCTTCCCACTATTGTGACAATTCGAGCACTACCCAGGCCACAACTATGTCAATCTATTCTAGGAGTGCTTTACTAATAAATTACTGAACTTCACTTCCCTTGACCAGAAGTCAGGGTGCAATATTTGCTTGTTAAATATATTTGAGTTTATTGTGCTGGTTTTCCCCTATCTATTCCCTGGAGCTGGTGAGCAGGGCACTAATTGGAGATGCAGGACTTGCAGCCTTTCCACTAGCATAATATGCAGACAGTGCTTGGTGCTACCAGTGACCTGAAATACAAAATTACTTGTCCAAGGCCATATGTTTCCTCCCCTTTTCCACTTCTCCAGCTCATCTGCTGAACACCATTAGCATTTTGAAATAGGAACTGTGCAGTGTTGATCATTTATCCAGTGCTGTGGGATACGAGATCTCGCTAATACAGTGAGGGTTTTTTAGTGGTAAATAGATTTTCAAGAGGTCCAGTGGCTGCACCTTTTCCTGATAGACAACACTATTTGGAGTGTGAGGACTGAAGCCAACTGTCTTGACACCTTACCAGTATGTCATCTGCAGTGGGATATTGTTCTGAGATTGGAGCTCTATGATGCTACTACACATTTATGCAAGAGGCCTGCTCACAGTAAGAGAATGAAGGGGTCTGATATGGAAAAATGAAACTGTACCTGTAAAACTATCACAACAAAATGTGGACAATGGACAAAATTATGACTTCAAGATTGTGTGGATAACAAAAATGGAGAAATGCTTCTCCTGCATTTCATCAGGGCTTTCTGCAATATTTAACTCTGGAATCAAATTTCTCCTCCTGTTTTCAAAACTTAGAGAGCCAACCATGAAATTAGGAACGTGTCAACTGGAAATAAGGAAGTATTTGACTTTGACACTAAAATTAATTAAACTGTTATTACATTGATCTCTACAGCATCTGTTCCACTTGTATACAGAAATGCTAGTGTGCACTATGGGGCCATTTCATACTGGTGGAATTGGATGCTGTGATCAGCCATATGCTGATAAAATTATTCTTTTGTCAGCATGTCTGCCTGGAATTGCTTCAGGAGCTGGAAACATTCAAAGCAACAATGCTCAGTGCTAAGAGCTTAAGATTGCTGATGTGAAAAGGACTTTTGGTCTAGTTCCATACACCACATACACTTGATACCTCACATACAGGTTGGCGAGCCTGTTCCTGTGTAAGCTAAAAAAGGGCTTTTAGAGCACTTGAGTTTTGAGACTAAACTTTGTTTACAGAATGGGGTATCACTTGTTTGTAAAGCTTCATCCAACTTTAGTCTAGTTAAATCTGGTAGTTTGTTTGCCACTTTGGAGGGATTGGGTCAGACCCCAGAGAAGTCAGGGTATTAGAAAGCTGATATAAAGCCCTTGCTGACTGAGCAGGTAGAAGGTATAGGTAATTAGGTTTGTTTGTTGGATGGTCCTTGGTGACCTCTCTGTGTTATGCTTGTGCAGCTTATAGATAGATCAATCACAGGCACCAAATTCCATCAGAATATAAAAGGTCTGTGTGGCAAATGAGAGCTGCATTCATGCTTTGCTTTCCTCTATGGTTTGCATCCAGAATTTTCAATGAGTTTATATTTCACTGTGCACAAAGAATGCGAGATTTGCCAGGTTCTGGGAATAAGAAAAACAGACCAGCCATTGCAGTGGCTTGTACAGTAATGATAGAGGAACTGTCTCAGTCCTCACATTATCTGCATTGCTCCCAGTATGGTCAGCAGTCTCCGGTAGGGATTAAAAAAATATATAAATGTGATGACATGGGCCAAATGACATCCCTGGATAAAGATACCCTGATGATGAACACAGCCTCATCTGATTATCTGGGTACTGTCCATATATGTAATTAGTCCCTAAATATGCACCTGAAGCACAGCTGATACAAGCTTTTTTTAAGGAAAAGTGGCCATTTAAAATATGGGTATTGTGTTGGAGAATTTTCTTTTCGTGGTTTCTGATTACAGTTGAAAGCAATTCTCTTCAAGCCTTGAAAAGGATGTAATTATTTGCTTTTACAATTAAAGCCATAAAAGCAGCTAGCTATTGTTGCACGCTCCCTGAAAACATGCTATCACTTTTGATGACTGTGATATTATTAATCAGTTAATTATCATCACCGGATTAAAATAAAAATGACCAAGTAAACACAAACGCCTTCTCTGTAAAGAATTCTCCTGAACACTTCTGAGTTTGCATGAGTGCTGTAGAGCACTTGTCCTGGCTGTGTTGCACCTCTACGCACAACCACTGCGTGCTCGCACACAGCGTGTGCAGACCCAACCCGCAGCTCTGAAAGGGTGCAAGCCCTGAAAAGTTGGTGCTTTGTAACAACTCCATCAGATGTCACCACATGGTATTTGTCTGTCAGCAACGGCCAGCTAAGTGATTAGCTGACACAGCTACTCCCTGTATGGGTCACTGGCAAACAGACAGGTTCAAAAATTTAAGACATTTGTTCCAACTCCTCCCAAATGTCTTGCCTGCTTCATTCAACTAGCAGCTCAGTTGTCTTGTGCAGGCAAAATAGCATATTGGCACTTAAAACAAGCTGTTTAAAAATAGCCTGTCAGCCCAGGGTGGGCTGAATGAAATATTGAGTTTTGTTTGTCTGAAGCGGAACCCTTTTGGCCCTCCAAAGAGCTGTTTGCTGCCTCTTGTAGAGCGCGAAGGAAAGGCAGCCCTGTCTTCCATACTGAGCACTGTGTGTGTCTACACTTGCACCAGTGCTATCATGAGGTTCAACAAGGCCAAGTGCAGGGTCCTGCGCCTGGGCCAGGGCAACCAGCATTATCAATACAGGCTGGGAAAGGACATGATAGAGAGCAGTCTGTTGGAAAAAGACTTGGGGGAACTAGTAAATGAAAAGCTGGACATGAGCCACCAGTGTGCAGTGGTAGCCCAGAAGGCCAATCAAATCCTAGGCTACATCAAAAGAAGCATGGCCAGCAGACAGAGATGATCTTGCCCCTCTACTCTGCCCTGGTGAGACCTCACCTGGAGTATTGTGACCAGCTCTGGAACCCTCAGCACAATGGAGCATGTCCAGAGGAGGGTCACAAAAATTATTAGAGGGCTGGAACACCTCTGCTATGAAGACAGGCTGAGAGAGTTGGGTTGTTAATCCTGGAGGAGGCTCTGGGGGGACCTCATAGTGACCTTCCAGTACCAGAAAGGGGCCTGTAAGAAAGCAGGGAAGGGTTTATTCAAAAGGGGTTTGTAGTGACAGGACCAGGGCAATGGCTTTAAGCTAGAAGAGGGTAGATTTAGGTTAGACATTAGGAAAAAGTTCTCTAATATGAGGGTGATAGATCCCTGGAATAGGTTGCCCAGAGAGGTGGTGGAGGCCCCACCCCTGAAGACATTCAAGGCCAGGCTTGTTGAGGCTCTGAGCAGCCTGACCTAGCTGGAGACCCTGCTTATTGCAGGGGGGTTGGACTAGATGACCTTTAGAGGTCCCTTCTAACCCAGTACATTCTATGATTCTATATTGTTTAACTCTGGCCTCAATTTTGTGTCCTGTTTTCACAGGACACTAGGAAAACCCACATCAGCCCATAAAGCTGGTTTTAAGAGACAAGTATAGCTTTTCTGTCTCCAGAAGTGCAGGTATCTGAATCCACAGTGAAATGGTAAAGTTGTTTTCATCAAGGTGCATTTCAGACCTGTCCCTCCCATCTTCTTTACTCAAACAGGATTTATGTGAACTATAACCAAGGGATAGTTTGGCAGTTTGAAAAAGAATTGGTAGTAATGTCCTAGTCCTATAGATAAGAAGTGTAAATGAGTGTTATGATTGCAAGCTTTATAACAAACCATAAAATCTACTGCCCAAGGACAGTAATAAGAAATACCGAAGAGGAGGAGCTGCTGGCTTAAGAAATGGACAGCCCATTCTTGTTACAGCACAAGGAAAAAGCTTGTCTGCATTTCTTAAAGTTGAATTTGGCATTTGGGAGGGTTAAAAGTTGCCTTCCATTTAACTTTTTTTTTTTGAGATAACTACCCTAATGATAAGCTACTTCAAAGTTTCATAAGGGCCTGGTTTCTTGAATTGCCTCCTCTGCACTCAATGCACGTGACTCTCTCAAAGTGGTAATGGTTGGTGATGAAAGCTAAGTGACAGGCACAAGTTGATCCTGCTGGTCAAAAAAGTTGCATAGATGGGGGAAGCTAAAGAGCTTTTTTAATTTTTTTTTATATTTCCATGAAATATAAAAGAGGCAAGTATGATTGAAAGTCAGAGGATATATTTAGATATAACAGGATCATGTCCTCTGTCTAGTTTCCATGGTGTCAAACTCTTTGCTAAATCCTTGTATCATAAAAATAAAAGTAGACAAAAAGGTACTGGTTTAAATGTTGATTGTTGGAGGGGCCGTAGGATGAGAAGATCTTGTCAACAGGCAAAAAGAAGTATTATTCCTTTGTAGGATTCAGAGCACAAAAGATACCGCTCAGTTGACCACAAACAAATACAAAGGTTGCGATAGATGCCAAAGAATATTTTGTGCCCTGTGTAAAGGACATTACGTCACTTAGCATGGAGCTTAAAGCACCCCCAAAAAGGCCCACATTCGAATATTAAGGGCTTGACTTGAGGGTGAGAGAGCAAAGTTATTCAGATCCTGAAAGCAAAATGTTCTGTGTCATTTGCCTGAAAAAGGCAGCAGCATCCCACTGAGGCATAACAGAGGAAAATATATATACACCGCTTCTCCATCCATTCTTCTGGCCCTCAGTTTAGCACCCCTTTTTTAATAAATCTTAGCAAAAATCAGTGGCTGTCTTTCAAAGTACCTATCTTTCTCTCTTCCCGTGAAAAATGGGAAAACTATGAAACCCATTCATACTTTCTTCCCTTTTAAAAAACCTGAAGAGGTGAAAATTTATCAGAGGATGCATCACTGCTTACTTCAATGTGTTTGTGAGGCTGAAAGCAAAGATGGCCTTGTTTTGATGAAGCTTGTGTATGTTCCACTGAAGTATTTTAGCAGTCCTGTCCTCAAGACTACTGAGACTCCTTGAAGTTACACAAATCTATGGATGCCAGGGTCTCTGTAATAACAAGTATGGCTCTGCACACAGGCTAATTGCTGCTGAAGTGAAACGAAGCCGGATTATTTCCTGCCGGAAAGTGCTTGAGATGCAGCAGAGTGAATTCTGCATACAGAACCGTTAGTGTGGGTTTTACTGTTTTCCACCCTGAATACTGAAATTGAGGCAGAGCTGAAATTGTTCAGAGGCTGAAGAGAGGCACAGACTACAGGGGAAAAGAGGTGGGGCTGGTGATTCCATGAGACACATCCATTGATTGGCAGACTGCTTTGTCCTACCAGCATGCATTGCCTGGAAAATTAACTACCTAAATGACATGACTTTCAAAGGACTTTTTTTAGCATGTCCCTCAGCTGTTTTTTTTGGTAAAGGAAAAATTTGGATATTAGCCAAAACTATGTATTCCTGCGAAATGTTATTCAAGCACCGTTACTAATAACAGCTGGATTTGGCCCTGTGTGTTTGTCCTATGCTCTTCTCTGTGCTCTATGCCACTCATTGCTGGATCAGATGTTACACCCCCCGTTCAGAAAACAAGAGAGGAATATTCATATAAGCTCTAAAAACTCATTGAATTAATTGTTAATTAGGAAGGGATAGAGGAGACAGCCGTCTGTCTGTCTTGATGAATTCTTGCAAGAAAGTCTAGCCTCAAGTATATTTAAATTTTTACTGCTAAGTTAAACCCTTGCATGGGGTGGGGGAACAAAACAAAAACAACAATGCTGACAGGTCCTTACCTATAGTAGCAAACTCTGCCATAAAGATGTTGCATGTTATCAATAATCCTTTTTGCCTGCATCCGTGTCTTTCTAAAGAGAAAGGGCTTACTGACTGGGTAAATCTATTTATAAATGTTGTCTTGGCACAAGAGGAACATATCAACAACGCAGCGAAGATCTGGGGAGGCAGCTGCAAGCAGCAAGCTGAGTGTCAAGGCTGGGCACTTAAATTTTCTGTCAGCCCTCTAAAAGAGGGAATGGGGGGAATTAGGCAGGAAAAAAAGCACTTTCTTTTGAACAAGGCAGGGTCAGAGGAGTTACAAAAGATTGAGTAAACTGTCACATTTGGCACTCTGAAGAGCTTTGAAAGGCCTTCACATACTACTCACCATTGGACAGAGTCATCAGAATGGGGAACCAGGGTGTGTGCATATTTTATACCATACAGAGGCAAGCGTACCATGACAGCTCCAGCTGATAAGGATAGCTCTTCCTGGGTTTTGATGGTACTTCTCTTTGAATAAAACAATGGAAGGGTAAAGCTGGAAGGAGAAGAGAGATGATCTCAAGGAGGACACTCACTCTTTTCCCCTCCATGTCATTTTAAAAGGATGTTTTTCTCCGAATATGTTGTGGTGGATTTCACATCTGTTCACTTCTAACCACAGTCTTACAGAGAGGATGATGGATTTATTTCATCAACCACAAACTGGCAAAAAAAGTTGAAGTCCTGTCATTTACCATCTTTTCATATTCCTGATACTCCATTAGAAATTGGACTTTTTCCCTTTCAAATGGTGAGAGATGACAGTGCTCCTTGATGTTCCTGTACACCCGCAGCTGAGCAGTACCAAATAATTGCTGTGATTTCCCAGGTCCTTGACCCATTTCCAGACCATGTAATAGAGACTAAACTCACCTAGATATTTTAGTGACCATGTTCCTATGATTTTTGTTGTCTCCTTTCTGCAGTTACTTTTCACAATTCATTGCATGCACACCACATGTAACAACACTGAGTTGCTGTGTGCTATGAATTACCACTTCAACTCTGCCTGCAGACTTTCATTATGGTTCTTTTCAACCTTACCTGTACATAGTCTCCCTCTGGAAACGCTGAGCTGTTGATGATAAACATTTCACTTTTTCTGATGGGGTTAACAAAATGATGTCTTAATGGAGTGCGCGTAGAACAAAAGAAGGGCGCACTGACACAGTGCGTAGTCAGTGATACAGCTCTGGGAATGGTAAGACAGGTGTTTGGGTTGAGGTGAGGTTGTGTGCTCTTAGCTTTACTTTTCTTTTTTTGGTGCCTTTGTTGCTTCACAAATCCCACAAGTGTTTCATAATGAAGTACTTTATGTATTAGTATACCTTGGGCAGGATTTACTATTTTTTTTTTTAAGACCTCACTATTTCACTAGAAATGTTTGATTTCAGGCCAGGGCTGAATGGTTTTTAAAAATCCCATTCTGAATGTATATGGCTGTTCTCTGTTACATGGATGTTGAATTTTCCGCCTCTTACACCTAAAGTCTAAAGTTTACTCAAAGCAGAACAGCAAGGATCACATCGTTCTCATGAAAATATCTTACTACGTGCAACCAATAAGTAGGTCACTCATCTGAACAGGATACTGTATAAGTAGCGTGTTTGCCACAAGAGACTTTTGAGCAAGTCCCCTATGGTGCATATATAATAGTCTGTCGGTCTGATTCAATTCCCACAGATGTTTAAACTAGACCTCGTTTTAAATGGAGATGGATCAAGGGGTATGCATCATGTATGAACTATGGATGTGTCTTTTTCCACAAGGGCTTACTGAAGTAACTGAGGATGTCACAAAAGGCCAAAATTGATTGTATAAGTTCACTTTCAATCTTCACAAGCCATTTGAATGATCCAGACACATTCCTCCAGAAAACGCAGGGTGTGCAGGGGAGGAGAATAATGCATGTGGCAGCGTTAGCTCGGGACATCGATGAACTGTTCAAATCTTTCAGGTGACCTGACTATGACCCTTTTAGCAACTAAAGAGACATGAGTGTTTCTTTTACATTTCTGTCTTCATTCTTGGCTGGCAGTGTGGCTCAAAGTTATGGGGAAGATGATAAAGAGAAATCTTAACTAAAGCAAAGAAACACTGAAAATCTTGTTGTGGAGGTTGTAATTTGGCCAATTGTCTGCTGACTGCTTTTCCTAATGGGACACATTACATCCAACAGCCCTGGGAAAAAGAGTTGCACTTTGGGGTCTGGGAGCTGTTAAGCTTCTCTTCTAGTGCTGTGTATTTTGGAAGCACTGGAGAAAATCTCCCTCCCTCTGCAGTGAAATTCCTCCTAGGGAAGAGCATGACCCAACACGTTTAAATTTAAACTTTGACATGGCTTACGTGAAGATAACCTTTGACTGCGAGGACCCAGGAAAGTGCTCACCACGGGAGTTATCCAGATGAAATCCCAATGCAGAGCTTGCTTCCCTCTGAGTTTTGAAGACTGACTATAATTAGGAGGTGCCTTTGATGGATTCCACCAACACCTCTTCTCCCAGAGGACAGAAGTCAGGCCTGTGTGGCTAGTGGGAGATCAGTTATGAAAGCTGAGACTTCAACTATATTGCACTGGAAAATCATAAAGAAGGGGACAGCAGCATCATTAATTTAGAACTATTTACAGTGATAATTAATTGAGACAGAGAAAGGACTGGCACTAGGGAAAGATTGTTCTGTGGGGACAAGATAGTTCTAAAGTTCTCATTACAGGAATTGCCTTTCTCTGGAGATCTGGTTTTCAACAATATAGTACATTGTTTTCAAGTGATTTTAAAAAACAAACAAAACCTCCAAACAAAAACAACAACAAAAAATCCACCAGAAAGAAACAGCTCTTTGCCTTTTGTTTAACTGCATATGTTTAAAGTCTGTTTTGTCAGTCTAAGGTAGAAGAGTTGAGCACTGAACAGAGCTGAACAAGACCAGGCTGCCTGGCTGTACACTTTCTGCAACTATCCATTTTTTTTAAAGGGACAGGAAATGCATGTGGGTTTATTCCCCAGGGCATCCAGGCTTATTTGATTTCAACCAACATAAAAAGGAAGAAAAATTATTTGCCTTATTAGATACTGTGTATATCTCCTGTCTGGGTCCTCACTTCTCACCTCATTGTAGCTCTTCCTACTAGCAGTACAGGTTTTGCACGGGTCTGCCTTTTGCCCTTGGTCTTTGCACAAAATTTCAGTGCTGAAAAATATGCTTTAACCAACTCTTCTGGTTAAGGTGTAAAATTAATTGTGATTTTCTTTTTCTTGCCTGGACTAACATACTTCTCTTCAAGGAGCAACCTTTAAATCTGTGTACAAGAACCCTGGGTGCCATCAGCACAAATACTGTGTATGTGGTGTACTATAGAGCAGGAACAGGTGACCAGAGCCTTCATTAGACTGCAGATTTCCACATTAAAGTGTATACCAGCAATTTCAGCCTCAAAACCACTTCTGAAAACAGTTAAAAGGCACTGAGAGCAATAAAATATTAATCACTGGCAGTTTTAAGAAGGAAAAAGTATTTCCCAAGGGGCATCTTGTGGTGCTACATCCTTGCCTTATGCACAGTTTCTTACCTCTTCCTTCCTCATTAGGTTGGCATTGGGATAAAAGGGCAGAATGGGTCAGGAGGTCCCGTTCCAAGTAATTAGAGAGTTGCTTCTTTTATCTAAGTGTACCTTGTTAAAGTATATCAGTGTCAGCCAGGTTAATTGGAACTTTAATACATAATTGATGCTAATTTATGGCCCTTTTTGTTCCAGGATGCTCATGCGGACCCCAAAGTCAGGATACAGTTTTCTTGTTATTAATTATACACTGAAAACCAATATCCCATTGGGAGAAGACCCACAACTTATTATAGTTGCATAGCTTTGCTGCCCCTAAACCCCTTTGTTCACTAGTGATTTTCTTTTCTTAAAAAGATCCTACTTAGCCTCACTGTAAAAAAAAAAAAAAGTTTATTTCTGGTTTTACCAGAAGGGTAGGACTCCAACTCTATGGCTGACACTGTTGTTCCCACAAAGTGACCAAATTGACAGAATATTCATGAAGAGAAAAGTAAATGTTATCACTGCCTTTTAGTGAATTTAAAGGGTGAAGCCAGGGCTGCACATTGATTTTCCAGGTGGATACTCCAGAGGAGAAAAGGCAAATGAGGGCTGAGTATGGTGCACCTCTGAGGCACATTGTTTTCACTCTGTGAGGTTTCAGCTGCCCTGGGAAGTAGCAGCTTTCCCCAGATAGCAGTATTTAGTGTAACTGGACAACTGAGCTTCTCATAGTGACATTTCATCTGAGGCACCTGGGAGCCTGAAACTTATTCCTTCATCCCATGGTGAGCTGGAAGGGCAGCAGAGGAGGTGTGGGTCAGTCTGCAGTTCCCATGTAAGATAGGTAGCCACTTAAAAAAAAAAAAAAAATCACAGGAGGTATAGTGTGACCAGTTTGTTCATTTTCCTTATGGCCTGCATGTCTCAGAGTCTGGTATTTCAGTGCTTGTGCAGGCAAAATGTGAGGAATACTTTTCCCTCTTGTCAGTTTAGCTTTTAGTCAGATTTTCTCTCCCAAGGGTTCTTACAGCACCTAAGTATAGCAGGGTTTGCACAGATAATATAGTTTTATCAGATATCCCTGCTTAGTCATATCCACAAATAATTCCACTTCTGGAGTTAACGATGGCCCTACAAGCATACTGCAAGTTCACCTGCTCCTGTATGTCACCAGATATTTGAACTGGTTAGATCCAGTATGTGTACAACTGGTTCTTCCTTTAATTTGCTCCTTGGTTCACTTTGTTCTCTGGAAATCAGATGTGGCATAACATAATATACTTGTAGTAGGTTATGCTGGAACATGACACAACATGTGTCAAGTTTCTTTTGAACCTTTCTGAGATCAGGTATCAGTCAAAATGAGGTCATTTTAATTATCAATGATTAATTAATTAGATGATTGTTGGACAAATGAATCCAAAGATTATATAGCGCTCTTGATCAGTGTCTGCAACACAGAAGAAAACTTAAGATTTTAAGTGGAATGAATGGAAAGATTGGTGCTCAAACTTTCAGCTACTCATGTGACATTTGTGCCACACTTCAGAGGGCTGAAAATGATGAGGTGAAGCATCATCTCAGTACAACCTCATGAACAGTGGCAAATAATTAGGGATCACTCTGCATTTCAGAAATTACTTCTTGATTTAAATATATTCCTACCCTCTTGTGGTTTCTAGATGTCCAAACTGAACTATTTTTATTCATACTGCTATTTAGAGATTTGAGTGCCGTGCAAAGCTGGTCTGTCAGCAGTACGTGCCCAATTAGCCCATGTGGGTTCTCCTGCTGATGCTGCTGACTGGTTTGGTTGGGGACCTCTAGGACAGAGTGATGCTGATCAAATTGAAGGCAGCACTGATCACAGAAGGCAAGGTGCAGGCATTGGAATGGGGATGTTTTGGCAGCAGAAAAAAATCATTTTGGTCAGATCTGCTGTTTTTAATGATGCCTTGTGTGTTCTGCGGCTCTTTATATGCCAGGGCCCTGACAGCACTAATGGTCCTTTCTGGCCCTGAGCAGGCCAGTGACCCCATTTCAGCCCAATAGCGTGTACACAACTCAAGTGCTTGTGAGCCAAATATTGTACATAACCTGAAGTGTGACCAAACTTTGATACAAGATCAGTGCCTTTGATAAGACAGCATTTTGGAGACCAGTTTACCCAGTGGGGAGCTAAGGAGATGGCAATTCTTTGCTTTCTTCAGTATTTCAGCTGATGCAGCATTTGCTTTTGCAGCATGTGAAATATGAGCTTCAGATGAAGGTCCACTGTGGCCCCAGGTGTGATGCAGGTCACAGTGAGAGAGAGCATGAGGAAAGCCTGGAGGTCAATCCATGGCTCCCATCAGGAATGGAAAAATGCATAGGTACTAGTGACATCCAGCTTCTGCAAAGCGATGAGAAGTTTAGGCCTTTCAGTAACGAAACTGCATTTGTGAGTGCCCACTCAACAGAAATTGTGTTGGCAACTGTGACAGAGGAAAGGGGGCTTGGCAAGTTGATTAGGCTCAGTGTTGCCTGGTTGGGCCCACGGGCCAATGTTTAACGCATCAGTCTCCATGTGACTATAACCACTTGAACTAGATTCTTTGCACTCAGTGCTTTTGGGTGCCAGGCTACACTAGGTAAATCTCTTCAAAAAGTTTGGGCAGCTCTAGGTAAGAGCACCTCAAGCAGTTCTGATAACTGACATGATGTTGCACTGTACTTTGCTATCTAGTGTTTCAAATTTGGCACAGACTGGATGCTTTTGGAAATTAAAGGTGCAGCTCAGTATTTTGGAGTGTTTATTTAAGGAATAATATGAGTACCTAGAAGCATGCTTTCCAAGGACGATGAGACTGAGACAAATACCCTTAAAAACTGAAGCAATCCTGAGGTTATAAGGATTGCACAAAAATCTCCCTTGGCTTTTTCTTTCCTTATTCTTTCCTGTCTGAGGATTTCATGAGAGAGGACTGAGTGGAATCGATTAACCTCACAGAAACTCCAACAAGACTTAATATTCTCAAAGGAAGGTCACCAGGTTTCAGTTTGTGCCAGCACTCACTGTCCTGAGGTATTGAAGACTAGGGAGCTGGAAGTGAACCTTGGTCTCCAGCAAAGAAACTAGCAAAATCTGCCAAGCGATTTGAATAGAAATTGATGTGGCAGTAATTTTTTTCTTTTTTTTTTTGGAAGTTGCTTCTGTTTTCAGGACTTTGCTCACCTCAGAAAGGAGGCTGGGGAATAATGCCTCACAGAGCTGACTTGGTACTGCTTTGGTGCCACAAAATAAACAGAATGGGGAAGGCAGTGAGTGCATTAGGGCAAGGGAAATAAAGAAGCATTTCTAACCTCTCACAGCAATAGGCAGCAGGGCACATAATGAGCTCTGCTGCATTAGTGTGAACTAAGGGAGTTTTTTCTTTCCCCACTTCCCTCCTGATGCTGCATCTACGTGTGCCCCGTGGCGAGCAGTCAACCAGGGTTAGCAGCAGATAACCCTGTCTTATCAACTGCAGGGTCTGATTTTAGAAGTTTTTATTGAATTTGATTGGAGGATCTTATTCTCCCAAATGGGTGGCTGAGAAACCTGCAGGACATCAACTTGAGTGGAGCTGATTGGTTTGTTTTCAAAGCTGGGCTGGAAACTGTCCCTTATCTTCATTTTACCTGCAGTATGGCTCCTTAGGTGAGGAGACAGTGCTGGAGTAAATAACCCTTAAGAAAAACAAAGCCCCTGTTTTCCTGTAAATGTCCACAGTAATTAAAAACAACCAAATGGGCTTTCTGGCATAGCCTCATCTTTGCACCTATACTTCTATACATACATCTATACATCTATCTAAACTTGGCATAACAGACAGACTGGTGATGGGAATTTCCTTCCTCTCAGGCGTTTCTCAGCTCTTGCTGTGAGTACCTGCTTGTGCCTACTGTCCTTTGCACTGTGTGTACCGCTTTACATCAGATGAATAATGAGAATGAGAATACTATTGACTCATGAGTCTCTTTACCACAAAGAATGTGCAAAAAGTACCTCAAGGTCGCCTGTTTCTAACCAGGCCCCCAAAGAAGCCAAAGGATCTTTATATATATATATATGTATATTTTTTTTAAGGAAGAGAATAAACAGGTTTACTTGTTAATAAACAGTTGACTTCAGCAGCGACTGAACAAAACTAGCTAATCAGAGCTCCCTTGGGAGGAACAGCAAAATTGGGAAGGGCATCGCTGCTCATACCAGGAAAGTAGTTACTCCTATAGCTCCATCACCTGCTAGAAACACTTAAAGAAAATGGGAAATACTCTCCTTCCTGGGAGCCGCCCTTCCCAATCATCACTCTGCCTATGGAGAGCCTTTCCGGCTGTTGGATGCAGTTTTATTTATTTATTTATTTATTTATATACCTCAAGAACATTTAAATTATGAGGCTATGCTTGCCACACATGGCAGAGGCTGCTCCCTGGTGTTTTTAGCTTCTTGTTTTTTAAATGATGCTGCAGTTGCAAATCAATGAGGTTGACTTTTTTTTGTTATTGTTTTCCGGGTCACAAGAGTCCAGTGGATGTTTCTGCTTCCGCTGTTCTGCTTACCTGTTGCAACTTATTTGCACTAATGGGCACCCATGGCGCTGACAATGCTACAGGCATCCAAAACTGCCTTGTGCTTGAGTGTGACAAGGTCATGTGCAACTTGGCAAACACTGGCTTTGTAACTCTAAAATATTCGGGTGCTATACATCACCCCTCCAAAGCTATTCACATACAATCAGTAGGGATGTGCTTTATTTCAGACTCACATGTTTCTTGTTGTAAGCATCGCTGTGTATGTTGCATAGCACTGGTTTTAATTTAATGTTTTTTTTCAATCCTCCAAAGAAATCAGTGGGATCGGGGTTTTATTGCATCTATATTGACAAGCTGAGCACACAAGTACTTTCTAACAGCTATGCTTTCGGCTCCAAAACCAAATGTATCTTGAAGATGTTCCTAGGAAATACCCAGTGAAATGTCATCTGAACCTCACGCTTCCCAAAAGAGTTTGTAGCTGCTGCATTGCAAACCCAAAGCTAAGTAGCAGATTTGCAAATGTCCCTGTAAATGCACCGTTAATTCTCTGTACTTAGTTACTGCAAGAGGAAAGCAAGCGGTTTGGTGACATCTGCCTACACGGGAGCCAGGGCGGAGCGGCGAGCCTGGAGCTCCCTTCAGCGGCCCGAGCCGGGCAGTGCACCGCGCCTCGCCCTTCGCCTCCTGGGG
>JANIJG010009725.1:0-47708 GCA_024611175.1 Megaceryle torquata | reverse complement strand
ATTTTCCTTTTTTTTTGATATTTTATAATATATAATTCCTTTTTTTTTTTTTTTTTTTTTTTTTTTTTTAAAGAGGAAAATAAAAAAAGGTAGGAGAGCCATCAGCTAGTACAAGTTGTCTACAGCCTTCCCTGAAACAGAAAGAATAGTTTGTGACTGCACTGGATGAAGCTGAGCTTCAAACTCTGCCAGGTACCACCAATACCACCCCTATTTCCCAGTAATTCTTGCAAAAGACCAAGAGTCTCTAAACTTGACTGTGGTAGGAAGAGAGCCTCCCTGTTTAGGAGAGTGCCAGCTAACTGAAGCATGAATTGTGTTAGAAGAGATGAAGATCAGAGACAGGACAGAAAAAGAAGCAGATAAGTGAGTGATGAGGTTTCTTGGCCTTCATTCTTTTCATTAATTCTGAGGATGAATGTAGGTTAAGGTGAAAGCAATAAGTCTGCATTGCTGAGCCAGCTTTGGCAAGGATTCTTCAAGGAGACACTGTAACTATGGCTTATTTGAGTGCCTGAGAAGTGGGTACCCGTGCAGAACAGCTTAATCACCTGCATGCACCACCATGAAACCAAGGTGTCCTGCAAACAGTGATCTTGCCTTGTCATTAACCAGCAGCAGCTCAATTCACAGTATTACAAATACACTTATTCCTATTTAAGTACATTTCCAATGTAGCTCTTGCTCTCCACCAAAACTCAGACAGTGGCAGCACCACAAGCATGCCAAATATGCCAAGAGCATTCATTAGCCAGCAGGAAAAAGCACTGAAATAGCAAGTAGAAGATCCAGAAATACAAAAGTAAGGTGCTTCCAGGTCTGTGTAACGCACCACATGCTTAGTCATTTACAGGTGAATTTATAATATAATTGCATTGACTGTGGTCCCATCTGGTAGGAGTCTCTGATTAAGTCATTCTTTAAGACAGCATCTTTGAATTGCTCACTCCCAGACAGCCATATAGTCATGATTTTTAAATACCAATAACAGAAGCTGCATTGCTTCATGCTAGCACTGCCTTAGCCCATAGTGACTTCAGTCAGTCAGGACTTGTGCTACTCTTAGTAGCTAATTTCTGACAGTAAGCTGTCTTTAATACTGGCACAGGAGCTTGCAGATGAAGAATAAGGAAAAACAGATTTAAAATAAGCCAAATGTAAAGTTATGTACATTCAGAATATGGAACTGGAAAAGCCCTATCTGAGGCATAGTGAAAAGTAACTTGTACAGGGCTAAAGCAGGCAAAGGCAAGTAACACACAAATTATTTAGCACCTCTCTGTCTCCAAAGGAGAATAAGGATGTAAAATAAGGGAATTAAAATGCAAAGATTGAGTAATTCTTTTAGTGACGGTAGTTAACTGGGAAGGCTCAGTTTAGACCTTAATTACACGTAAGTATTATTCTTAGTGTCTTCTATTTAACAGGGTCTGGCTTCTAACTAAAACTTTAGACTAAATGTTACAAAAAATAAAATAAAATAAATCCACAAAAACGCAACACCTCTGTCTGGAAAGGAGAAAGGGTTTGCAACACAGACAAAGATGAACCCATAGACTGAGATCTCGCCGAGTGTAACACTCTGTGGACAGTCCCCAATTTAACTGTCCAGAGAGAAGTTACGTGTCAGCAACCAGCTACCCTCCACTGCCATAGGAATATGGGTTGTTTGTATAATAGAGTGCTGGGTAGCATACAAATGGTAGAGGTCAACCTCAAGCAGAGCAAATACTATTCCTGCCACTGCCCTTCCAAACTCTCCCGTAGCTTTCCCTGCATCTCAATCTTACCTAGGCCAAGTCTCAGGAAAAGATCATTATTCTTCATGAGCGAGGTGGTGTGAAATCAGGTAGAAACACTAAGTTAACATGAGGTCTTTATCCATAGGAAAAAAATTAAATATTTTTCACAGCCAGACAACATACATTTATTACCTATAGTGGCTTTGGAGCTGCAGAAATAGCTTCTATTGCAGGAGAGCACAGCATGTAAATAAGACATGCTGTTATTAATGCGATATGTCCTAGGCCAACTGACATCTTGTTTTGTTTTGACATTTTACAGAAAGCTTACTGAACAGATTACTTTGGAGATGCACAATCATCATCTAAATGTTTGTTCAAGCAAATGAGACTCTGACCTCCTTATGACAAGGTATCAGCAGAAGTAGCTTAGACACATTTGGTTCAAAAAGGTGTGTTAGATCATTCTGAAAAGAAATCTTCTTTCCCTTCAAGGAAAGGAATAATAAAGCCAGGGTTAGCAGCAATTCTCTCTCACTAAGGGAGAACTTCCACAACTTCCAAGAGAATAAGACTGTGAAGTGGGTTCAAACATTTCTTCTTATGTTTAATATGAACACATATCGGAAGCAATTTGGATTTAAAAGAATGTCATGGAAACATACCTTTGGTGCGCTACCCAGTGTAGAATTGTTTACTATCTTCAGACACAGGCATAACACAAGACATTTTGGCAAACAATGACAGATAAAGTCACTAGAAAAAGTAGAATTACTTTCAAACTTTGTATTACTAGTTCAAACTTTCCACTGGTAAAAATGCCTAAATTGTTTATTTGGTTATGCTATTTTAGTGCTTCTTTGCTCATAATATTGTTCAGACACAATATTACCTCACACTTACATAATACAACATCATCTTCAAAAATGTAAATTTCTATCACAGGAAACTAATTTTTAAATACATCGTGATACTTACACAAAAAGTGTTGGCATACCCAGTAGGCCATCACTAGCATGTCCTAGTCCAAAATCCCATTTGCTTTGACAAGAGGTCATGGCTTCTGTGGAGTTACCGAACGAGCCAAGTCACTCTCTCTTTTTATCACGTTCATTAAGTTGCTTGCGCTGCTAGTGCAGATGCCAGATCCCCAGTGTTGCCATGTAGGGGCCCTGCCCTGGAGCTAGCATGTGCCTGAGGAAAAATGCCCCACAGCCGATCCAAAAGGGACTGTATCCCATGCTCTACACTAGCCTGAGGACACACCCCAAAGAAATACAGTAAGTGCCACTCACACCTGATTTGCATAACCCCTTGGGCTCAGGGTTTAAATTGTTTTTCTAAGCACTTCAAGCTCTGTGGACTGTCAGCCAAAATGTTAATCAAACTTACTCAAGGAATACAAGGAAAGAGGGCCTCAGACCTACTCAGCCTGACTCCGTGGACTTAGCAGTGGCTACAGTAGTAAACCGGGCAGATATGTAGCGATTGTTCTTGAAAACAACACAAAGAGTCTCCCAAGGAGCGTGTCTCAATTAATTCTTATTTATTCTTCATTGACATATCTCCTTACTTTCTATCTCATTACCTTGGCACTTGTCAAGATAGTTTGGGAGCATCCTTCCAGGTAAGCTACATTTTATTTAACTGTTTTTTAGAAACTCAGACATTACCTTTTCTAAAGGGCTTTCTACTCGGGGTATGCTGATCATGGGCATCTGGGCCAGATTATCCATATGAGAATGTTCATGTTCTGGCTGACGTCCTCTGAAGTTATTTACCACACAAACAACCTAGAAGGGATTAGAAGACAAACAGAATAGCTAAGGAACAACTCATTCTTTTAAGCTTTGATCCCAACATCCATAATAAGGCAGAACTGACACCAGCTTTAATCACAACTTAGAGCAGAAATACAGAAATGTGAAGTTCATGTTTTACAGAAAATCCTTAATTAATATTTCAAGACAAAAGATTTTCAACTAATTTGTTACATGCATCATCTCAGAACCAAAAAACCCTCTTATCTAAAAGCAAATCCACTACCAAACATGAATAATAGAATACCAATTAGCAATGTCATAAATAGATGTCCAGAGCACATGCAGCAGATTATGGTAATAAACTTAAATTCCTATGAAGGACCAGTGCCATCTAAGTTTTGACCAGCAAAGACTTTCTCAAATGGAGAGTGAGAAAGGAAGAATAAGGCAGCAAGGACCATCCCCAAATTTGAACTAAACCTAAATCTCAGGGAAGCAGTGACTCACACAGGGATTTTGGAAAGTGATACATACCAGTTTGTTAGTGTTTCTGCTAATTCTGACACTCAGACAGGCAGCAATGTTTGCCCATTGTATTTTTCTCCAAAACAACTACAGTTGATGTCATGTTACTCAAAGGAGTTTATGCAACATACATCACAAAACATAAGAAAAAATGCTGGGACCAGCATTTTTATTCTGTTCTCTTTTATGGCTCTGGGGGCACAAACAGAATGGAAAAACTTCTTAAAAATGAACAACAAAATGTAACTCCCCGACACCTTGCATGGAAGGGAATGCTTGGAAATGCAAGTCAGTGTATTTTAAAGGAGACCTAAAGCAGTCTTCATATTTTTCAGAGGAGTGAAAACACCCACCTCAGCCATCCTTGTGAGTGTTCTCAGCCACATCAAGTCTTCAGATCCAAGATCTTGAGATCAAGACCTTGAGATCCAAGAGTCAAGCTCAAAAGTGTTTTCATGGGGAAAAAAATCCAAGATGTATCTAGTGTGTTACAAGCTGCTGGGCAGACAAACTTGCAGGCAGCTTTCTGACACAGACACTAGTCATTGTAAACTGTGACTAACAATCTGGTTTGGGAACACAGTTCCAGAAAAGGAAAAGCTAAACAAGGATTTTTTGATACACACTAATGTAATATTTCAATGTACACTGAATTAGCATGAAAAAATTCCAATAGGGTTAAAGCCAGAAAAGAAATGCTACTTATTCTCTGATCAGTGTAGGTATCACTACAGTGAATTTAATACTTTATACAAGAATAGGTTATTCTGAAGGATATACACTGGCTTAAACTGGAGCTTTGTGCAAAATCTATTGGTTGAAATGCTACAATCTGGTTTACGAGAGATCATTTCATCAGTCCTTTTTGGGCTTCACATTTCTGAGTGTATCTAAATATAATTGAGTAAACTGATAATTAATTAAAAACAAAAATTAGAAACACCACTTCTGTCATTCATCTTTCTGAAAAGGCAAAGCTACCAATATTTATTTTCTTTAGGATATATGAAGCTATACACTGATTTTTTCCAAGAAGTGACACGGATACACACTTACCAAGAACACTGCTATAGATATTCCGATGATAAATCCTGCTATTACATCTGACCAGTGATTTCGATACTCTGCTACTCTGTTGATTCCAGTAAGGAAAGCCAAGCACATTAAGCTCAAACACAGAACGGGTTTTGCAAGCCTTGTTCCTCTGGCTTTTACTGTGTTGGTGATATACATCTGAAAGTTAGAATGGAAGAAAGTATGAGTTTGATAGATATCTCCCACTCACTGGTGAATAAAATCTCAATGTTTTGTTTGAAGAGATTATGGTTATTTGTTTGGGGTTTTATTTTGGTAAAGGAACAAGAAAGTAGAACACTGGATGAAATCATCACACTCTTTTCCTAGAAATATAGAAAAAGAATTAGACCATACATCAAAACTGCATTTTATGTCAACCTGAAGCCTCTCCAAAGAACAGGCAAATTAGACAATTCTATGCTATTACTCCCAATTTATGTATTTATTTATGCAGAGGCACAAAGACACTGATTTATCACTGAACAGTGTTGACAATAATAGAAAAATATCTTTACCCTGAAAGCAGATACATAAAGGCCTTGTTTTTATCAGCAAATGCCCTTCTTCCTCATACACAACTTCTCCATGACATTAACCAAAGATTTGTCAAAAAAAAGTGAAAATTTGACTGAATACCAGCATCTACTTTTATAAATAATGTGTAATAGTTTCGACCAGTACTGAACCAATATGCCCCTGTATTTCACAGATGGTGACTGAGGATGTTTAGTACCAATCACCCCAGCACACAAATCAATCTAAATGCAAAAAATTTATGCATCATACTCCAAGAAATCAATCTGCCCCACTTGTAATCTAACTCCTGCTGTACAATAATACTGAATTAAAAACACCGCCTGATAACAGAGCAGCTTTTCTGCCCTTAGGGTGCATATAGTGACTAGTAAGTTTAAGATAGCACTTTCTGAGCTCTGATGGACCCATGGAAGAAATAAATACTAATCTTTGAATCTTGGCATTAAGGATGCTTGAAAGGTGGTATCACACCCCACCCCACACCCCCCCAGTAAAATACATCTACTGTAAAAAATTTTTGAGAAAAAATTACTTTCTGCAGAAGATGTTTCTGCAATCAAATCACTGAAATCCCCAAAATCTTCATATTTAGACAAGAGTTGAAGTTTTCAGATTGAAGAATGCAAATATTTTCTATGGAGTTTCACTAGAAACTGTAAAATGTCATCACTTTGAGCTGCAAAGGGAAACAGATGAATCTGCATTGAAGAACGAGTATCTTTTTGGCCAACAAATGGACAGTCCATTGTTTTTTGCACTGTCTGAAAGTTTTGTTGAATTTACTGGGTAAACAGTTATGAAAAGCTGCAATAATCCCGTCAATAAGTAGTTTAGGAAGTGTGGTTACAGTTATGATAAATCACAGGAAGTAAGTAGTGGTCAGAGCTTGTCTGAAAAGAGCAACATCTGATAGTAATCTTGTTCACTGAGGAAAAAAGCACTAGAGAAAGAGGATGAATCAAAGCTTAAGCTGAAAACCACATCAGAGTACTGCCACATATACATCTTCAGTGTACCGTACATTGTAAAATGCCTTTTTTTCCAACTTTTCCTCTTTGTTAGTTAAAAGCTTGCTACTAGCTTGCTGCTCATCATGTATCTCCAAACCGCATCTCTCTTCTTCCAAGACCATTTCCAAAATAGCAGTTCTCCCTTTGTTGACTACCCTTCTATCTTAGTTCCTTATATTTTTGCAAGCTCTTTTCAGTGAGTTACTTTTACCATGTGAAATGCTGATAAGACAACCACAACTTTAATTTCCAGCTTTTTAGCCCCACTGGTTTTCCTCAAGATACAAACAGAGCAATGTATGCTGAGTTACTGAGCAGCCCTCCTATGACTCTCGGTGCACTCCTGAGTACTACCAAAATTATCCATGTTTACATTGGGTGTTAGAACACCTGGTGCTAGGGAAAAATATTCTAGTATTTTGAATACGCAGCAAGATCCCCAGATTTCAAATACAGCTTGAGAGAAGTTGACATAGGGAAGTTGGCAGGAAGCTATCCTACATTTAGTTCTGTATTGTGGCGTATTAAATCAAAATGACTACTGCGAAGGAAAAAATACCTCAAAAAAAAAAAAGAGGGTAGCTTGTTTAAATGGCACGTCTTGGTGATATATTCCAGTTATCTATAACACCAGGTCATCGCCCAAGAAGGTGATCTCAATTTTTATGAAGTCAAAACACATTATAATACAAATAGTTGGTTCTGCAGTACTTCAACATTTTAACACAAAGCTAAACTGAAAAGTGCTCTGCATAAAATTCTCAGAATCTTTTTATAATCAAGCATGTCCTTCAAATCGCTACTCAGACAAAGCACTGAGTGAACAGAAACAACTGCAGACTCATGCTGTGCCTCACGTAAGTAATAAAGACCTCCATGTGCCAAGTCCATTCCTATATGTGCAGTCAAGATTGTCACATGCAGTCCATTAATCAAAATAATGCAAGGGTTCTGCCAGCATAGGTACCATTTCTATCTTTTCTTTAGAGAACAGACACCACTGCTGTTAAGAATAGTATTCTATTAAAATACTTTTTTCAGCTCTGTCTTTACCAGCACTGTTGGGCCCCAGGCCTTAGGAACAAAATTCCAGGTCAATGCAAACACAAAAGACCCACCATCAGTGAAGGAACAGTTGGTATATAAACAGGAGCCCTATAAATTGATGGGGCCAAATGTTATCCACCCAAGGGTGTTAAAAGCGCTGTCTGACGTCACTGCAAGGCCACTCTCCATAATCTTTTAGAAGTCCCGGAGATCAGAGATGTCCCAGAAACCTATAAGAAGGTTAATGGCACCCCATCTGTACAGAAGGGCTTAAAGGAAGATCCAGGAAATTATAGGCTCATCAGTCTTACTTCAATCCCTGGGAAAGTTATGGAAGGAATTCTACTGGGGGCTATCACAAGTCAAATGAAAAATGTGACTGGGAAAAACCAGCACAGATTCACCAAGGGCAAACTGTGCTTGACAAACCTGATCTCCTTCTACAACAAAGTAACCTGCTTGGTTGATGTGGGGCAAGTGGTGGACATTGTCTACCTGGATTGATGCAAGGTTTTCAATATGGTTCTTCACAGCCTCCTCCTAGACAAACTGATACATTATGGTCTAGATAAGTGGTCTGTTCAGACTGTGTGGAATTGACTGGCAAGTCATACCCAGAGGGTGGTGGTAACTAGCTCTTTCTCAAAATGACAGTGTGTCACAAGTAGGGTCCCCAGGGATCAATACTGGGCCCAATGCCCTTCGTAAGTGATCCAGATGACGGGATCAAGTGCATCCTGATAAAGTTTGCTGATGACATCAAACTGAGTGAAGAAGTGGATACTTTAGAAGGTAGAGGCACCCTGCCGGAGGAGTAGAAGGCTTCCAGTCTGCGAGAATGGGCTAAAAAGAATGTTACAAATTTCAAGAAGAACTGGGAAAACATAATCCAGTGCAGCACAGGCTTGGATTTATCTGTCTGGAGAGCAGCTCTGTGGAAAGGGATCTGGGGTCCTGGTGGACAACGAGCTCAATACGAGTAAACAGTGTGCTGCTGCAGCAAAGAAAGCCAACATGATGCTGAGTTGTATCAACAAGGCCATCACCAGTAGGGATAAAGAAGTCATTGTCCCACTCAGTGACTGTCAGGCCACACCTGGAAAACAGTGTTCAGTTTTGGTCCCTGTTACTCAAAAGAGAGGATCCAGAGAAGGGTCACAAAGATGAAAGGACTGGGAAGCTGCCCGGTGAGGAAAGGCTGACAGAATTGGGTTATTCAGTCTTGAGGAAAGAAAGCTCCGGGGACACCTTATCAGCATGTTCCAGCATTTAAAGGGTGATTACAAAGAAGATGGAAGCTCCTGGAAGAGACAAGGGACAATGGGCACAAGTTACTCCTGGGGAGATTCAACTTGGACACAAAAGGAAAAAAAAATTCACAATAACAATCAGCCACTGGAATAATCTCCCCAGGGAACTGGTGGATTCCCCAACACTGAACACAAAGCTACCTGTGAGGCTTCTGACATCACTATCTCATGTCATACACATAAGGAATACTCACAGTGTTGGCACTTAGCTTGTACTGGGAAAGCTTTCAGAAGTGTCGTGTTGCAAGTCTGACTCATGTGAATTATGTCCCAAATCTAGTGAAAACAAAATCATTTCAAAACACCTAAGAGAAGGACAGGAATTGTCAAGTGCAGGATAAAGTGGCCTCCTGGGCTATGCTGCAAGGTCTTCCTAGTCAGCTTCTTTCAGCTATCTTTAGGCTCACCCACACAAACATCTATGCACAAAGACACACACGTAACAGGTCCCAAAGTCCCATTTTCGTTAGAGTGGAGCTGTCTTCGGGCTGTGTGCGTGAGCCAGGAGGAATGTAAATTTTCCTAGATGATTTCATCAGCCTGGGGTCTAAGAATGTGGGTAGGAAGATCCCCTCCTGTGCTTGCTGTTCAGTCCTCCCTGAAGCAGATGGTCTGGGGGACTGACAAAGAGACAGACCAGTCCATTAGTGGGTAGAGAATAACAACTCAACGCAGCAACAAGCAGACACAGAGGAAGGAATCACTGCACAAGTGTCTATCCCAGGCAGTGCTCCAAATATGTTACCTCATGTTTTGTTTTGCTTTTATAATGTGCTATCATTAAAGAATCTGAAACTATTAAAGTAATGTAAGTAATGTCAACGATGTTCCATCTGAGAAATACACAGCTCTGAAAATTCAACATGCCTGCAAGAAGAGATACTTGGAGAATAACATGCTGAAAGAGTAGTGGGCTATAGTGGACAGTAGTCGATAACTATGTTCAATGTTTAGTTAGAATCCTGTTTGATAATCTAAAAGTCATATACTCAATTCATCTGGGCTTTCCTGTGAATTCTCACTGCAGATTTTTAGTGCTTTTGAAGCCTCCCCCAGCTTTCTCCACAAGTTTTGCAGTAATTATTTATGACCCTAAACAAAAATTTGCTTTCAAAATCAGGGGTGGCAAAAGAGGAGAAAGCTCTAAAAATGCTGGACCTTATCATAAAGTTTTCCATTATGAGCTCTCCACAGTTGTAACTCTAAACAACTGGAAAAGGAAAGAGCTATCTTTCAACATCCTAGGACTGAAAGATACACCCAAATATTAATTAAAGCTGATTCAGTCTACAGAGGTTGTTATCTTGAGCAATCAGATTACAATGAAGAACTGACCGACAAGAAATACCTGAAGGTCTTTACAATTTGATCCAGTGAATATCTAATGTTATTTTACTGTCCAGCCTGAAAGTAACTAATACATTCAGTACATGAAGTCTGTAATACATACTGTACGATCAGTACTGAGGAATACTTTTACTTGATACACCAGACACTGAAAAGAAATTCCACTTTCCTAACACTGCCCTTGAAAAGCAGCCAAAAGAATCCTCTAGTTCTTTAATTTCCTAACAAAAAATGGACAACAAAGCTGTCTCATAAGGTAGTTCTGCTACTTTTTTTCTTCCTGAACATTTCCTAAAGCCTATCAAAGAGACATCTGTCATGCCTCTGCCAGCTACCCACTAAGCAGTAGCTGAACAGGCACTTTGAAACAAAGAAGAGATAAGACAAGGCCTACACCTAAAGACTGGATCAAGGAGTGACATGGAGCAGAGTGTCACCATGTTGCTAGCACTGTGACCCAGACTGCCTTGCTGTCTTCTTCCAGTAAATACACTAAACAGCATAAGACAATACAGAATACAGCACAATGCCAGGAGCAAAAACCTTGCAGAAAAGATGATCATGGGCCCAATAAAAGCTCTGCAGAGAGGAAAAAAAAAATATTTGTCAGCTTTACCTGCTAGTCCTCCCTGCAGCCGTAGTGGAGGCAGAGAGTTCACAGTAGGAGGTAACAAAAGCAGCCTGAAGACCTATGGCCTATGTCATTTATCAAAATATTAAACCTGTTCCTCTCAATACAAATCCAAAGCAAGTCTAAAATGTATCTGGCAACATCAAGTTCAAACAATACCTTACAGACAGTTTGGCTGTCAACTGCTCTTGTCCAACGCAATAATAATTAAACCGTGATAAAGCAAGATTTTAAAACAAGTTTTTATTAAATTATAAACTGCAACTAGCAATGACCAATCCTCTAGATCTGTGGCACCAAAGGACAGCTCTTAGTTAAAAGTCTCATATTAAAAGCTGTAAGAATAGATTGTCTAAATCTTCATGTATCACTTCAAAATTCCATCAAAAGTCTCAGGACTTCCAACTTCCATGCCTCAGTTGTGCAAAAAACCCAAGTATGTGCATATTTGGATGCTTCAAAATATACTTCTAATTGTCCAGGTTGCATCATCTTATGCATATCAAAATGGGGCTTATACATTATTATATTCTATGCCATAAACTTGCAGTGTTTGCTGTAATACCTGTTAGCAGTTCTTGATCCAGCTGAGAAAGTGTGACTTGCATGCTGGTAAGAAATGAAAGCAGATGCAGTCAACTTATTAACCAATTCAAGCAAAACAAAGAAACAAAGATCTAGGAAGAGTTAAGCACACACCTAAGAAGAAATCCAGGTAGCAACTGACTTGGTTAGAGATTTTGGAATAGATAGACAGTAGTTAGTTTTGAAGACCGGTACACTGGGGAAAATAAACCTAAAATCTGAAGACAGGTAATGCCTCCTTGAAAGTGTCTATGTTTGTAGCAAGGTAGAGGAAACACCTCACCATAAGGCTGACATTCAACATTTCCATTGCCAAGCCTTTCTTGATAGCTAGTGGGAGAAAGTAATGGAGGCCAATGTTACAGAGAGGTATAAATATTAGCAATACAATTGTTTGAAAAACACTGTACTTTCATCAGGAGGGGAATTCAGAGTTACCATAGAAGCCACCCACTCTCAAAAGATGGGAGGGGGGGGGAAAAAAGGAAGACTCAAGAACTTAGGTGAAAAAAGAAGCTATTGTTAACAAGACAATATGCACAGATGCTAGGTAATAAGGACACGGAACGAGATAGGGGAATTATTAGATAAAGCATAGGCTTTGTTTTTAAATGGATTGATCAATGAAATCATACATGTCTGTCATTGTTTACTTCACCCTCTCAGAGAACAAGGACTCTGGATCAGCTTGTTGCCTGTTTATGTCTTTAAGCTGGTTTCATTTTGTGCACAGCTGGCTGGAACTCCAGAGAGGATTCAGTAACAATCCCTCTCTCTCTCCCAAATATTTCTGTTAACCAAAGGGAAAGTGCATCTTTTATCAGAGATTACATGCTCATGAAATACTAAGTAATATATGGAGGTCTTTATGTCCATGCTCTCAATAATTGTTGTCCCACAGCTCATACAATGACTAGGCTACTGTTTAAATCGTCTACTCCAGTGAATAGTGATGAGAAAGTTGTTATTCACAACCAGCTATCCTGATAAACATCATGACAGTGTAAGGATGTGACCCCAAATACTGGAACATTGCATTTCTTTCCCTGGTGTGTAATAAATGGTATTTTTAGTTGCAAACATGCAACAAGATTAAAGCAGAAAAATGAAAAAAAGAAAGAAAAAAAAAAGAGGGGGAGCAACTGTCAATATTCATCAAGGACCTAAAGTTGCAGGCTACAACTCCACTGATATATCTTAGCAATTCACTTCATTAGGCAGTCCATAAAATTCAGAAATCCTGAAAGCAGTTTACAGTGCTTTAGTTAAATGACGACAGTGTCACGCAGTGATACAGTAATGACAGGATATGTTCATTTCCACAGTTACTGAAAGATTATGAAGTCACGAAACAGATCACACCAGTTTTAATTTTTGATGTTGCTGACTGCATATTGACCACAGACAACACATGGTTTGCATAAAATACTCTCGCTCATGTCAAAAAGCATTGGTACTAGGTATTAGAACTTACTAATGTCTACTTCCTGTTTTTAAAATGTAATAATACTATTTTCCTTCCTGCTTTGCAGTATCTGAACAGTTGGTTTCCTTTAGTTACTGTGACTCATGGCAACAGTGGAAACCCAACTTTACAGATGGATGAGAAAAATAGGAGCAATTAAAATGAAGAATGCTGAATATTTTCTAAAATAGCTTGCTCCAAATTTAGAGGTATATTTCAGTGAAGCAAAGCCTTAGATAACTCCCCAAATAAAGACAATACTATTAGGAGTCTTACACTTGCCTCATGTTAGAGCAGAATATACCTCTCATCTCTTACTTGCAGATAACACTTGCCTGCACTAACTGATGATCAGACACTGCTCACAAGGCACTTTTGGTAAGTGGTACTGTCAGTGCTGCAGATTTTAAGCAAACGGGTAAGTTGGTAAGTATCAGTTTCCAGATCAATCAGAAAAGGTCGGGTCATTAAATATATGCTCAAAAGCAATACACATTCATACACACACACGTATACAATACATACATATATGGACATACATACACACATGTACAGGCAGGCCACTGTTCAAATACTGAGAGAACTCAAGGAATCCAGAGGTACACAGACACTCGCCTTGTTTCCCACTGACACGCTGACGGCAGCCCAGGGCTACAAAGGACTGGGATTACCAGCACAGGTCAGGTGAGGGACTCCCATAGGCATGGGCTGGGGACAACTTAACTAAGAACAAGACATACTTCTGCTTAAGACTAGAACGATGTACACTCCAAACTAAGCCAGGCAGTACTGCACAGGGTTACTTCAGTAAGATTTATTAGTCACTCTGCCTCTTGCCTGCCTCCTCACTCTTCTCAATAGCTTCTAGAACAGCTTGGATGCCAGGCAGTGAACACCAGTTTTTATCCCAGCTCTGCTCATCACTCCCTGGCATCACAGAGGAGAGAGGGAAGAAGGGCTGGATTGTCTAGTAGCCCACTTCATTGCAGAATAAGAGGCAAACTGATTTTGCACACGCACTGAGGTACCTATCAATACCAATTCTGGTACCTAAAGCCATGTATAGGTCTTGGGAAACCTGCAGAGATCAGACTTACATGTCCATTCTTCTGCTTCACCCCACCAATGAATACAGGTGTGTGTAATTCTAGTAATCTGTACTGAGTTAATACACGGAACTACCAGTCAGGGGCACTTCCCACCCTTACTGTCTACCATTCAACAAAACCTCCTCCCACATTCTCTGGAAATGGGGAAAAAGTAAACCAAGAACCTGGTTATCATCCTATGATCTCTAAGCCTTTTTTGACAACTTGCCCTCTTTCAGTCTTGCCTTAGCTTTCAAGGTTCAAACAACAACTACATCTAGAATTATCAGAATTAAGTCACAGAATCACAGAATGTCTTTGGTTGGAAGAAAACTTCAGGATCATCTGGTCCAATGAATCAAATTCTCAAAGGCCTCACAGTAAGTCATAAAAGGTTTACATGCATAAATAAGCCAATAGTTGTCTTATTTTCTCCCCATTCCTCCCTCTTCCCCTCCCACCGTGAGCCCTTTGCTCTCACAAATACAGTGTCATTACATAGTACCATATACTTACAGCCAGATACATAGCTGCATATACGCTTAGTGCTGCTTCTTTGGATGGGAATGTCTTTCTGGCTTTCATGATAAGGTCTGGATTTCCAGTACAGGCATGTACGCTACTGATGAATTGTGTATACTGTTTACATCCAAGTGCTGTATAGTTGGGTTTACAAAGTGCAAGAAAATGTGGTGCAAGATTCCCTGTTACTACTTGTCCAGCATTTACAAAGATGTCCGTAGCAAACAGTCCAAATGCGTAAATTCCTAAAGAGGAAAACAAAGAGTTAAATTTCCTTACAATTTCACTCCAGGGCAACATACTATAGTATTTATCATAGTAATATACCAGCTTCTTCCACTTAAGGATATGAAAAACTCTCCAATGTGCTGCACCCTGAAGATACTGGCTGATGTTGGGCATAGTATGTTTCTAAGCAACTGCAGCAGCAACACTGCAACTACCACACAGCTGATCTCACCAGCCACTGGAGGACCACATTCCAGTCTTGTGCAAATAGACCACTTTCCTAGGCCCCCCAAGACGTGAATCTGCTCTCTTTAGGGTAGCTAGCTATACTAGTACCTAACTTTTGCCCATGTTCACTTAGTAGAAGTGACAGATGCAAATTCTTCACTTTATAAATCTGTTTCAGAATCAAGGAAGTCAGGCTCTGATGGCAAAGTAACTTGAAAAGTTGTAACACATACTAGACAAACATTTTATTTTCCTTTGCAGCTGTAAGGAAGCTGAAGAAGAGAGTAATTCAATATTGCCATGCACGAGTTGACTTCATCTGCCTGCTACTGGATACATCTCTATGCATGGCAGATTAATCACAATATCAACACAGTGAGCTAAAGTTCTATGTATTTGAGGAGCTGCTTATGGTAACGAGTGGTTTTTTTATCAGACATATCAGCAAAGCATTAAGCACGTGTACTCATTCATTTGAATGGAAATGCATGTATCTGATTACTTAAAAGAGAACAGATTTCTGCTATTCTGAGGTTCCTTTCCATCCTTTTGGAAGCAGAAAATGAGCTCTGGAAGGAAATGCAAACACAGCACCCTGACTGGGAAGCAAAGACAGCAGGTGCATGTTCAAATTCCACCTGAGCTACAGATTTCTTCCTGTATTTCCACAGGCAAATCACCTTCCCTTTCCCATACTTCAATCCACTGTGAATATAGCATGAGTCCTGGCAGTTCCAAACTTCATGGACTCCCGAAGGACTTTAATGGATGTACACCACATTTGAAATAAACCCACAGAAACATGTATTTCTAAAGGTCAAGGTTTTTCTTCAACAAAGCCAGAGGCCTGAGGATGAGTTCTGGGATTCTGAGTGGTCGGCAATGTCACACTAAAGTTAATTCACCCTGAGCTGCTAGACACTGGTGAGCAGCAGACTGTGCCTAGCTGAGTCCCTGCACAAAAGGGCCCTTTCAGCAAGCCCTGAGGGCCCTGAAGAGGTCACATCACTTTGTGTGAGCATAATGGGTATCGATGCCTCATCTGGTAAAACAGTGCAGAGGCCATTGTTCACCCCTTCCTTGCCTGTCAACTTTTTTTTCCTTCTGTGAGCAAGGAGGGCCCACCAAGTGGAAAGGAAATGTGGGCACTGATTGCACACAGTGCAACTGGAGCAGGAGGAACCCATCATCACCCCTCCCCACCTCCTCTGGACCTATGCAAGACAGTCTCATTCTCAATGACGATTAGCACTGCAGTAGGAGAGAGCAGTCGTGCTGCTACACAAACACTGCACATACAGACACAGCTGCACACGCCCTCCCTCCCCCTGCCACTGGGGCACACAGGAGGATTAGCTGCCCCAAGGCTTTGTTCCTCCAGATGTTTCCCTCCAATACAACCATGAGTGAGAAGTAAACAGAATCTAACCCTGCTATGACATCTCTGCATGCCTTAAAAAACAGCATCTGGGAACATTCAATAGACATTTTTGAGTGGTGGTACTTCTCCATCCAAACACACTGACGATGAACCAAGTAGAAGGATGGCACCCCTTATCTACTAAAGTCAATAGGGGACTTAGAGCTGACATCAGTGGAGCATGGATTTTGTACAGCTTTCTGCTAGAGATCCTAATACAGTCTCCAGGCTAAGAAAGTACCTAAACTGGGCTTGGCTTCAAACACCCATTTATGGGCCAATGCCTTCAATTTTGTCCGCTACATATGTGCATAATCAAAAGAAAACTATGAACTACAGATACAGCACAAGGATATCTCCTTTCTTCGTCCTATACCAGGCCTGCTGGTTGCTCTTCCCCTTTGTGGTCCTTTTTTTTTTTTTTTTTTTTTAATTTTTACTGCTGTTTCTGCAACTAATTTTTTTATCCAAACTTTCAATAAGCTTAATTTGCTACCCAAAAGGAGAGAACTCAGTGCATCTGAGTTAAGACTACACATGAAATGTTGTATGCTTATCTGAGTATTTTCCCCAGTTCAAAATTAAGAAAATTAATTGATCACTCTCACCATTCAGAAAATGAAAGTATTCATATTGATCATACCAAGGAATCTGATGGTCCTGCGCACCAGTGGATTTATATAACAACAGTCTCCAGTTAATATTGTTTTTTCTTGGTTTTCAAAATCCTTTGTAGCTAACTGTAGACAAAACACTGCAGTTTCTCCAACGATAATCTTAGAGAAGGAGAAAAAAGGGGAGAGAAATGGTACATCAGATTACAGCAAGTAAAATACACTAATATTACAGGGATGGCTATCTCATCTTAAGGAAACGAGAGCACTCCAGCACAAAAGACAACATGAGTGAACCAAGTTCTGTACATCAATCTTCTTAAGAGGGAAATATGCCTTATGATTTACTTTATATGCATTAAAAGATAATACATTTCTATAACCAGAACTTGGAACTGACATAATGTAACCTAGTTTTCAGGAGGGAAAGATGAGATGAGAAAGAAATCTCTTAGTTCAAGAGCAACAGATCGCGTAATGCACAAGATGTGGACCAAAATAAAGGCCTAATCCTGGATGATGCTGAGAATTTCAGTTCCCACGTGGCTTTCACTCATACTCAGCACTTCACAGGGTTGATGTCTAAATTTTGGACTGTGGTGGGAGAGACAAAAATTTAAAAAAAAAAAAAAAACTAAATCAATCACATGAGAGGATTCATTTGCCAGGAGGTACTTAAGAGGGTTTGATTTGTATTTTGCCAGTTAAATGCAAGAATTTGCCTTTAGCTTTGGTCCTCATGCTTGAACAAACTGTTGCCACTGATATTTTAACATTAAGCATAGCCTGTTTCCCATTCATTAAAACAAAATTAATCAAGTTCTCATGTTTATAGATCATTCACATTACAGTTGGCAAAAAAAGTAAAATTAAAAAAAAAATCAAAAATCAGAAAGAAAAATATGTCTTTTGAATGTAATCTATCCCCTCTAAGATGTGTATTTACCTGAACAGAAAAACACAACCTTTAATTTACTCATGGCAATTATGGTACTGAGACTTAACAGCCAAAGCCAAGCCTCAAGCGTCTATCTAAACCTATGATACTGAAGCTTCATAGCAGGTAGCAGACATATGATCTAAAAGAGTAGAGCAGAAGGGTCAAATACAGACCACTGTTTTCCAACTTTGATTCACCATGTGACTTAAAGGCAAGGCTTTTCCACTCTTCTGTATGAAAAGCAATAAAGCTTATTGATAGGTTCATCACATTTTGATAAACAGGAATGAAGAACAGCAAACTGAAGTCTTACTATTACACAAATGCAAGAAATAATGCCATCACATCCGATTCATTGCTAGATTTTTCTAAACATTTGACCTAACAGGAGAATATAAATCTTTTCATACATCACAATAGCTCTGAACAGTTCTACACAGCATCAGTCACAAAAAAACCCCAGCTATGGACTATGGCTCACAAGCACAGTTTGTTGTCAACAGGAAGAATGCAGTTAATGACCTTAGGTATTTGTAGACCTACACAGATGACTCTGGGCTACACTGTAAGCCACAGAGGAACAAAATGCTACTTATAAATAACCTGGACAAAACTAACTATTTTGGCAAGTGTGTAAAAAGCAAAATTCAGTTTGTCACAGAAAAACTTGTGGAATTTTTAGATGAAATAGAAATTTCAATACATGAACTAACAAGTATCCTCTCTACTTTGATGTAAGCAAATTTTCAGCATACAGAAGTACAATTCCTTCCACTAAAATTAACAAATGATAGGTACTCATATGAAATATAACTCAACCTTGAATTCAAGATCATCAAAATTATGACAAAGATAAGGAGAATTCAGCCCAATGACCCTTGAAGCTCCCATGGAAAAACAAAACAAAACAAACACACACAAAAGAAACCACAAAAAAAGCCAGAGCAAACTTATAAAAAACAGTTTTAATATGATTCATAAAGGTGAGAACCAAAACACTAAGATTTTTACTGAGTCACAGTAACTCCCTTCTTTCCTCTGTAATGATGAAACATCAAGGACTATGCAACCTGAACACAGTAAAATTCTGCATTTAACTGTTGGGGTTTTTTTGCCAAGCTCAATACATTTCAGTAAAATTATTGCAGATTTTCAAACTCTAGGATAAAGCAGAACCTAGCACAGGGTAAGCATCTGTGATATACAGTGCTCAATTTTTTCCAAGAATACAAAGAGGGAGTGTGCCAGCAAGCTCAACTCTCCAGCTCTGAGCAGAGTCTTTGAATCTTTTCTTTTTGCTTGGAAAAGAAGCTGGAGTTAGCAAATGGGGAACTGCTCATTCAGTTACAGGAAAGGAGATCCTCACTTTCAGCAAGTGGTCTTTATCAGCTGCACCTAAGTCCTCGCTGCTGGCAACAGTTTTTTCCTTGTTAAATTTCCTGTCTGTGATGGTGACCTGGATGAAGAAAACCCTCTGCTCCAAGAACAGCAGGGAGCAGCGTTCAAGTTCTTAGCTGAATGAAAAGAGTGGGTATGTAGGCGCTAGGGTCAGAATGATGCAGAACTCAGCTAAAGACAAAACTTTTGCTATACTAGGCCTCATGCTCTACCCTCAGAAGTAATCAGAGTGAGATATGCCACTGAACATGACAGGTAGCAATCTCTATGCTTCTGTGGCTTAACTTTCATAGAACTCTTCTGGAATTGGGCAATAAATACAGTTTCTGTATTTTTCTGTACTGGCAGCTCAGCTAAAGCTGTTCTTCTTCCTCCATCCTTCAGTACAAGCACTGCTCATCTCAACAATCAGCCTATTGATGCCTCAGAAATGGAAGTAAAATCTTTTTCAGTCTCAGTAAGTCCCAGAAGACATTCTGTTTCCCAGTGCAACTCCTTCCTCTTCCAGCACCACTGTCAATAATCAGCTCTACAGGGTAGAGGAAAAGGAGAAGAATCTCTTGTCCTTTAGCATAATTTACATGCCAGCTATATTCCAGGAAGGAATAATCTCTGAATTGCCTCTGGACACACTGACCACCATCACCCTTTCCACTACATATGTGAGTTGTAACCAGTCAACAAAAGACACTTAACAGAATTACTTGTGTACATCTTTGGTAAGTCTTAGGGCAAAATTTTTTTGCATATTCCAAAACTGACAGCAAAAGATTGCAATGGAAAAATCTGGAAACTCTGACAAATAAACTTTTAGACAGAGCTACCCAGGTGCAGGTACAGAAATAAAACTTGCAATGAATAAATGAGAACACTGGAATTATCTTTTACCTTTATTCTAACAGGGTCATAGTACTTTAGATCACTCTACAGATATCCCAAAGAATGATACTTATTAAAATTCTTAGCTCACAGGTATTTTATCAACTGTTAAAAGCAGATACCATCCTTCCCTAAGGCTGAGAAAACCTTTTGTGATATAATTACAGCATGTAAAGTATAAGGAAACTATCAATTTTCACCTGAAGACTAACAATATAAAGTGCAGGCTTTCCAGTACTCTAAAGAACATATCTAAAAATAATTTTCCCAGTCCTTAGATAGAAATTCAGGGTACGTAACTGTTACAAAAAGGAGGAAGGCAAGAACGATTGCCCTATGAACATCAGCCTAAGATCTGACAGGCAGTGATCAGGTCCTTGTTCTACTACAGCTTCCCTCTGTAGCCACAGAGAAGGCCCTTACTTCTGTTCACAATATAAAGTGCAACAAGAACAATACAAAAATCACCCTACATAAAGATATTTAATATTCATACACACTCCATAACTAGCATTTAGATACTATTTTCTTTTTATGGAAGCACAGAAAAGAAATATTAACCCAGCAAAATCTAAATTACAGGAAAAGTTCTCAAAACCATCTCCATGGCAATCGTATCCTGTCTGTGAGGCAACAAGCCATTCAATAGCCAGGAACAGAGTTAAGGAGAGCAAGATCTAAAATTAATATTTCTTCTTGTTTCATCTCTTAGCTTGCAGCTAATGTATTAGCTGACTGATCTTCATGGTGGTTTTGTACTAGTAGTATATTTTTTGCCAATCACCGAATATCTGTCCCTTTACTTTGTTTTCTGCACAAGATACTTAGAGCATTTAGCACACACTCCCTACACTGACTCCTTCCACAAAAATAAGTTCAGTTTTCTTCTGCATTAGTCATTTTTTTCTGAATCCAGACAAGCTGTTCCTAGTTTTAGCACTGCATGTCAATTTAGAAATCTAATTTCTCCTTCCCCAAATCATCCATCCAGTATATTCTCAATTTGGTTCTAAAATCTGAGCTCTTTTTGAACTTCAAATGTCAAACTTGACTCAATTCTGAATATTGGAGCTAGAGCAGCTCTGACCTTGCTATTTTCCAGTAAACTGACTCTATAAACAAACTTCCCCTTGTGTCATATATGGTTTACAACAGCCAGCACCTATGTAAATAAATTACCTTAAATCTGCACTTCTGAAATACTAATGAAGTTTATTTTATGGACTGCCCTCACATACATGATCTAACTTCCTATAAAAACCCAGGATTCAAATAACAATTAAACATTCATTTGCATGACAAGATATCTGAGGGTATATTAATACATTTAAACAGGATAAATCCTGAAATTAAAGGTTAATAATCTCTATTTGGGATTAGGAAAGAAATTTGTGTGGACCAGCTACTTTAGGGTATAGAGATGTTCATTAAATATTTCACATGGACCAGAGAACGTGATAGAATACATGATTCCCTCTCCTCTAGTTCTCGGGGTTATGCTGTAGCTACAGCAACCACTCAGATAGATGAGTAAAACTGAAAAGCAGTTCTTGCAATAAAAAGACCATTAAATATTCATCCATGTTCTGAACTCAAGAACAGTTGACAATACTGTGCACTATACTTTCTTTTCATTCATTGTATTTCTCTCATTTAGACATGACTTAAACCCTAACCAAGGTCTCTGTGAGACCATCTTCAAGAAATAACCTGGCTAGGGGATTGGTGCTTTGGGGAATGAGCATCTGAGGCAGTCCACAGCTCTGGTTTTGTCTCTGGAATGAACTTCCTCATGCTTCCTCATCAGGTAATAAGGGAAGCTGGGAACTGGAGCTAAAATTCTTGGGGATGATTTCTGTATCTCTAGGCAAATTGTTATATTTTTAAGATGAATGGTCTCTCCATTCTTTTCATTTACCAGTTCCCACCTAAAAAGTGTGGGGTAGATTTCCTTTAAAAATATGGCTTCCCTAGGCTTTTTTGTTCCTATTCTTTATGTTTTCTTAACTTCTAGCAAGACCAGGGGCTATTTCCAGCCTATTTCCCCTTTAAAAATGCCATCAACATAGTCTCTAGAGTTTGGAAAACCTAGCAGCATAAACCTAAGTCTTTAGTGATGCTGTAGATAAGCTCCACTCTCCACTTTAAACTAAAATTGTTGTGTGAGGTGACAGCCCTGGCAGGAAAAGCAGCAACAGTATTTCCAGCAGCAGCAATTTCAAGTTCATTATGCAGAGCTTTCCCTTGAGGCCATTTTCTTTGTGTTTCTCTTGTTCCCATTGCTTCTTGCTTGCTTAAACCGACAGCAAGTGCCCTGGCTGATTTTCACAGAAGTACATTTTCTACAGTTAAAAATGACCAGCAGTTTTGAAGAAAGTGAAAAACTAAATCCTTGATAGATCTGTTTGCTATTGATTAAATACAAAATATACCCCCTTGCATTCCATATGGAGATATAGCACCATACTGCATAGCAGGTCCTGAAGGTCTGAAGAAAAGATATAAAAGGAAAACTGCTTTTCTAGAGAAAGATGTAGAAAAAAACCCACAAACAACTCAGCCTTTTTTTTTTTTTTAGTAAATTTAGTTTTTAAAATATGTACTTTCTATTTTTTGAGAAAAAAAATCAAAATTTTAATAGAGTTGTTGGTATACACTTGGTCATATCCATTTACAACAGAAAAATAGCAGCATAAGATTATATATCTAGTAGTCAAACATTATTTGCTTGACTTATTTCTCTGTAATGCAGTGAAATGGCTACATGCTATTAAATACTAATGTTACTTCTGACAGAGAGAAATATTCTTTATCACTCTTTGTAATACGTTGTACACATAGTAAGTAACAATGGTAAAAGTTGCTCACTTCATGAAGACTTCACTGTCATTTGAAAGCATGAGGCATGTGAGTAAAGCATTTATAACCGGAGAGCTTCAGCTGAACCCCATAAGCACATAATTGCATAGACATGGACTATGCCATCATTCAATGAATTATCTTCATTTATTACTTCACCACATGACAGAAGAAAAAAAACTGTACAGTGTCTCTAAGAGCTTCCTTTTTTAATTTTTATCCTTTCTTTTTTCTCTCCCCCCTACTAAGCAAATGATCGTGCATACAAATGGCATCTCCTCTAGAGCAGGTTACCCAACAGGCAAAGCCACTGCAGAGCAGCACACTATCACCAGGGCTGAACTGCACAACGCCAGAACAAAGTTTATTATGTACAAGATCATTTTGAGAAATAGTTAGCAGGACCCCATTATTCTGAGTGTAAGTAAAAGAAGGGCCTTGTGCCATCACCACAGAGGGCCAGAGGGAGAGTCCTGGTGGGTGGCAGCAGGCCCTGCATTTGATGCTGTGCGACAGAAGCAGGGGGTCTGTAAGCAGCCCCATGGGGTGCACCAGCCCTGCCAGGCTGCTCCTGGATGGGAACACTGGCTCTGCAGTCAGCCTGCTTTACCCACTGCACTTGGCATTACATCCCCTGCTCATGTCTACTAAACCTTTTATATCACTGTGAGATGAAGAGTATCCAGCTGCTCTGCACTGCAGTTCTCCAGGGGATTATAAATGGCCAGGACACCAGGAAAACAAGCTCAGTAATGCTAACATGGCAGTCTGGGGGACAAGTCTCTGGCAGCTGGCTCCAAAGCTAGCTAATTGCTGGCACAGTTTCACAATACTAAGACAAGTATTCTTGGTGAGAGGTAGTAGATAACAGACTTGAATAAGAACACTTGCCCATGCACCAAGCTTTTCTTATTTTAAAAATTAACACTCAAAAAATAGAAACAATATTAATCTAGAGAAACTTCTCAGCATCTAAAAAAGATAGTGATCTTGATCTGAAAATAGTGAGGGGAAGAGAAAACAATTAAGTTTTTTCTTTTCTTTTCCAGTCACCAAGTCTACCTTTAAAATACCACGATACTTGTGAAGTAAAAACAAAATGTTCAAAGCCCTACCATTTATATTCCCTTTTAGAAGATGAATTCTCTACAGCATGTCCAGCTCTGCACTCAGCTGTATCAAGGAAATCTATTGGACTTCAAGTGATACATATGAAAAAGACTGTGGTTCCTTATGGCCTGGCCTTGGTAAACCCCTTTGCTTCTTGCCTGTCCAAGAAAATAGTACTTTATTCTGTCTATTGAGGGAGACTGATTTCTTAACCCTTCTGTGCACACTGGAAACATTAATCCTTGATGAGCACAATACCGATGCCTATGATACCCACGCCAACAATCATTTCCAACAGTGATGTTACTTTATGCTTTAAACTTTAGTTGATCTACACAACTGCACTCTTCTACCCGGGATGAACATTCAATTGCAAAATTCCACATAAATGGTCTTTCATCCCTGTTTGAATAAAAACTGATCACATAAAAGGCATCTCTTAAAAATTCTGGTCACAAAGTAGTGGTTTTATAGTCAGCATATGACTGGAGCCAACTGTTCTCAGAGACTCAGAGGAAGGACAATATCTGAATTTCCTGCTTTTTACACTGTCTTACTTCTATCTCACTTCTACTCAAGGCCAGTCACATTTTGCAGATACATCATGCCTGAGATCCGTTCAAGGAAAGCCACTTTCACTGAAATGCCACCATCACCAAACAACTGAAACTGAAGGACCAAACACTGCACCAGTACAAGCACCTCATGTATTAATATAACTACAAGAAAAACAGGCTACAGATGTGATTAATACCTGTAGGATTCCACAAGAATTGTTTTCTGGATTTTCGTGGAAAAAAATATGTGTCTACAAAACGTATACATGTAACTATTTTTTACTTATGGTTGTTACTGTCAATTAGTACTTGATTCATAGTGATAAATTTGACAGCTCAAAAAAAACCCTGACACTTCTTTATTAAAAATTATCTTCATAATAAAATAGCTTTAAAAGCACATAGCTAGTTCCACTCCTATTATAATGGCCTCTGTATAAGCATCTCATAATTTACAATTATTTTGGACTACGGTATAACTGCCAACCCAACAAATACATCAATGTTGTGACATTTTTCCATCTGAAATCAAATGCAACATCCCCACTAAACTCAATAGGGGCTGGATTGGCAGTGAAAACCTATGGCTTAAGAGTGATATTTCAGCTGAAGTGAGGAAATGGATCTTAGCTATGAATGCCATCCCAAGAGATAAAAAAAACAAAACCAGGAAGGCCAAGTCTATTTTACAGAGGAATAGTACTAGATATTTGGTAAAGAGGTTTAATAGATCAGATAAATCAGAAAGAAAAGTTCAGAATGGTAATGTTTACTCCTGAGCATAATATCTTAAAGTCATTCTTCTTTTTCTTGAAGACTTCAGAGTCTTCAAATAGTGTTACTGCAAAAGATCCAGGTGTCATTAAGAAGGAACTAAAAACACTTTAAAAGCCAATGCATGCATAGCATCTGATCTGGAACAATGACTTTATTCTGAGCTGTCTCACATTGTGGTTACTTGGGCATAGTATGCACATTCAGCATAAAACCAGATGTAAAACTACGGAGTAACAAAGCCTGACAGTATTAATCCACAATTCTAGTGCCTGGGAAAGCCAGGAAACAAATGACCAAATAAAAGCATTCAATGAATTTGGAGACTGCAACTTGTATTGACACTTGAGTGACGTGGTCAAAGTGAATGAAGCCATGGCTTTACCAAAGTTAACATCTGAAGCTTCACTGGCTTCAGGCGGACCCATGATGTTATTCCTGGAATGGCCACTAGAGATGCTGGTCAGTGAGAAAAGATCAGAAAGAAAAAAGAGATCCAAGTCCCTCTTCCAGACATGCCCCGTACCACCAGTAAGCCCAGATACAAAACAATGCGTGACCATTCACTTGCATCTCTTTCCTCAGACTTGAAAGCTGTAATTTCACAGTGTGCAGCTACTTCTCCTTGAGAATGTTAAACAGTTTCAGTGTATTAATTTATATTATAAACAGCGTATTAATGAAGGCATAGAAGTGAAAGCAGAGAACTATTTATGAGCATAAAAAGTTTTAATAATTACTTTCCTCTTCCCTTAGCATTGCAATGGTAGTGAAAAACAGCAAGCATTTTCACAGAACATTGCATAGCAGTAGCATATCCCATTTCTCTTTATTTGGTACATAAATATGTAGAAAGATTGTTTCAGTAATGATTCTGGATATCCTGTAGATCAGATATGGAGCATTTACTTTATGGGGGGGGTTTCTGTAAATATGATTTGCACCACTCTTGTCACTCTTTCAACTCTGTTACACAATGTCTATTTTACTGCTCCTGCCACAAACCCAGATGGCTGCAGATGTGCAGCTGGCAACACTATGTTGTCTGACCCTGTTTAGGAGTTTACACAATGCAGTGCTTGAATTAAGAGGAAGTCCCAAGTGCCCTCATTAGCAGAGCAGCCAATGAGCTGAAATAGAAGCAGCAAGAGTGGGAAATTTTAGCAAAAAAATTCCTAGTACAGGAAATGCCTACAAGACAGAGGGGAGATTGTATACTCTACTGTGAGGACAGCAGAGCATAAAAACAGCTCTTTTAGGCATGCAGTGGTATTCTGAAAACTAATTGTGAAGTTTGTTGGCCAAAGTAAGCATAGCTACTTTTCTTCAATATGTGACTATCTCCTTCACTCATAAACCAGGGCATACTGGTTTACCTTAACAAGGATCATCTCCTTTGCACAGAACTGTAAAATAATACTAAACATGTTGCTAGCTTTACCAAGTATCTTCACAAAGGCTCAGGCAATAAAGTAAGTGTTTTAAGGACGAATGAGCCTATTTAAAATGTTAGACCTTATGAAGCTTTGACATTAGCTGTCTTCAAGGCAGACTTTCTGCAAGCTGGTATTTGGTCTTCTCTGTGAAGACAATAAAGGTGTATTAGATAAAATACATAATTATGTAAATGTATGAACATATATTGTGTTTTTAAGCAGTGTTGAATGTAATCTCTCACTATTTGAGCAACTTAATTTACTAGAAGGAAGTTCAAAGCATATTGTGTTGAAAGGTGCTTTCACACATTTGGTGATATGACCTTTTCAGATATTCTGGTGAGGTGAACTAATGCTTTCAGGAATTACTTTTTGCCATTGGCATTCAAGGTTAAAAACACTTGTGAACAGAACTATGGATGTAAATCAACCATGTAAACATGACAGTTTTCTGGCAGCAGGTTGTGCATACAAACTCGCATACATGAATATATTGACATCTTTAAGGAAATAGGTGTTGCTTTATAGTTTCTTTCTAATTCTAATCACAAAACTATCACAATCCATTAATAAACAAATGAAATAGAGTAAAACTGCAATATTGACTCTTAAGGTTAATGTAGTTCCATAAAACAATTCTATCAGCACCACACTCATTCACATGAACTATTCCATCTCATGAAAGCCTTGCTATTTCAAGTAGCACTGAAGCACATGATTAAACCCCACCAATACCAAGACAATTAATTAATAATTAATACATACCTAGCTCACGTGTAATTCTTCTCACACACAAATCTCCTAGTGCTCTACAGAGAAGTCTAGTTTCACAACTACCAATGGACAGCTACGCGGTAAAGGCTAAATGTACGTCCTGCTTGGGTGGCCAGATCCCTTTATCAAGGCAAAGCCCAATACAGCTCTCAACCCAGCTCTGAACATTCATTCTGCCAGCTGCAGATGTCCGCAAATGACTTACATGCCCCAAGGTCTGTCTGCCTACAAATCTCATCTGCCTTTGCTAAATGCTCTGGAAAGAGTCCCCGTGACTGACTGAAGTGCTGGCTTCAGAGAAGCATGAGCGTGTGGCAAACAGGGCAAAGAGGACCATTGTGACAGCCAGACTTTCCTCACCACCATTCACGGGAGCATGCTTGTGGTCTACAGTACAATGCAACACAAGCTCCTCATTCCTCCCTCGGGCCTTTCAGATGCTCAGACTTATGTCTGTGCAGTCTGAATGCAAGATGGCAGCACCTCAAGCCTGGCCTCAGGGCAGAACCGAGATACAACCCAAGAGATCCAAGGACACTCCCCCATAGAACAGGGGAGACAGAACTATGCAGTGGAGAAAGCTCTCAAGCTTTCTCAACTTGCAAGCTCAAGCTATGGAAGTATGATCAAACTACTATTAGGTATGTGCTGAAACTCAGGCACATGCACACATTGTTCTGCAGAGATGAATTTATGCAGAGCCAAATTTATGCAGAGCCACGCACTTCTTCAAATGGGGAGATCAGACTGCAGACATTTGCCAGGAGCTGTTTGACTGTAAGAGGTCCCCACTTGTCAGCAGAGCCATGTTATAGACAGACTGTGCACCCACTCTGTAAAATCCCAAAAGGTATTAAGTCTTAATTAAAGCAAGTCAAGCTCGAATACTTCACCTTGTACTTCCCACAGGCTGCAAGCTGCACATGGTTAGTTACTGCAGCTCAGCTGACCCATGATTAACAAATCTTTAAGCAGAATTAATTCAGTCACGTCTGAGCCTTAAATTGCTATGGACAGGTCACAGAAATCCCTGTTACTACCCAAAATAACTATACTGGGAAGCGGAGTTCCACTTCCTAATTCTAAGAATTTACAGAGAGGCAGACTACAGATTGACTGAAGAAAGTCCTCAAAATATTATTCAGAGTTTAAATGAAAAAAATAAATAAATTTTAAAAAAAGATATCTAACTAAACAGTGTGAGTCAGATCCCTTTTTAGGGACAGATGAAACCTACCAGCCTAAAACAATGGGTGCTTCAAAATATGATAGGAAAAATCAGAATAGCAGGCTACCACTGGGCTGACTTCTGTTCTTGATAGTTTTTTTATTATTACTAATTTAGAAAACAAAAAATCTGGTTTAGGAATGAATGCCTTCATACATATTTCTTAATCCTACATGAATGAGAGGCAAGAAGTAATATGTGCAGAGAAGGAAAAAATACTATTTTAACCAAGATAGTCCTTAAAACACAGCTATATTACATTTATAATTGGTCCTACATTAGTAAGTACATAAGGTTAACAAAACTTGGATATAAATATAATTATCCATTTTATGATTGCAATACATTTATATAATACATGCAAATTTACATGTATGTTGTCCAGACTGTTAAGCAGGAATGGAATCCAGTCTAATGAGTTTTCACCATTATAACCAGAGGGCTTTTTTTATAGTGCCTCATACTCCAGGAAATGGTGCCCAGGATTGAGAGGCAATTTTGAAGCAGTACTGAACAATTTATTAGATTAATAGCAGATAAAAAAAATAATCTTAATATACAGTAATTTTTCTACTGCAGATTTTTTAGTGTTTTACATTGCAAATAAATGTATTCTGACCTGCAGGTGAACAGAAGTGATCTTAGCAAAGCCAGGTCACTGATCAAAGACAGCAAGTGCTACAACTTTGTTTTCCTAGTCCCTCTCCAATACCATGTTCACTGTACTATACATGAATATTAAGGACTAGCATGCTTACAGTAGATATTCCACGTCACACGTACAAGCTTTCCAAGTACTGGAGACATGGTATATACATCCTACACTTTTGATTTGCTATCTATGAGGTACCACAGCTCAGCTATATAAGAACCATTTATGATGAAAGCTGGGCCACCACTCACTTAAATTCATCTGAGAGATGCTGCAAGAACATTGTAAAGCTTTTTAAACATCACACTGCTTTTAAGGCTGAAAAAACACAGCTAAAGCTACTTACAATTCTACTTTGGCTGTCATTTATTATGTATCATATGGACACCCATCTCCTCAATCCTGCATGATGTACAACGAGCAAGAATACTTCGGCTGAGAAACTGATTATTACTTCAAGCCTACTATTTTCTATTACAAACAATGCATACAAATTCCTTAATCGTGTCGGATTAGTTGGATTAACAATTTCTCACTTAAACATAAGTGCACCGTTTATAGGACAAGCAGGCATTCAGCTGTTGCAAACAGAACGCTGTCTGCCTTGTTCACATCTGCTTGCCACTTTCCTTCCAGAGAGCCCATCGAGGGATGAAGCATATGGCCTCGCCATTGTTACTGTTTGTAAATAGCGTGCACAGCAAGCACGGCAGAAATTATACTTTCAATTGGAAGTACAAACATAACTTCTGCAGGCACTGTTCATGCAAGCCATCACAGCACAAGAGGAAGACAGACAGATAAAGAAGAATTCCCAGGAAAATCCAGAATGGTTCTGAATCTTTTACTGTTTCTCTGGGTTACAGCTCTGTTGGATTAGTGGTTTTATGCTGGGATAAAAACAGAATCAGAGTATCAAAGCATGTATTTGTCTTGCTATGTGTCCTAACAGGCCAATACTGACATCTGGTACACAAAGTTAACTGTAGACCTTAACAGTGTGATTTATTCTTTATTCTTAAGCAAAATTGCAATGCAATTATGCCTTCACAAAGGGCAGGCACTTAGCCCTTAGCTTTAACATCTCCTGCTGGCATTCTCCCCTTCCAAAAAAGTGGATGGCTGAAGCCCCTAGCATTTGCACGTTAAAAAAAAACCACAACAAAAAAAGACCACAAACACAAAAAACCACACACAAAACAAAGCAAAAAAACAAAACAAAACAAAACCCCACAGATAAACAAAACCACAACCAAGGTTTACATGTCCTTTTCCTCCTCCTTCCCCCACCCAAAAAAAATGTGAGCATGGAAGAAGAAAGCTATAATGGAAAAGTTAAAGCTCTGCACACAAGATGAAACAGAACCATGAAGACAGACACCAGTGGGCCCTTCAAGAACAACATTACCACAGAGTAAACAAATTATTTTGGCAGCTCTTTCTTCATGTAAACTCTGAACACCTGTCTAATGTGCCAACAAGAAAAGGACACATAAATGAGCTTTAGCTAATCAAAGATATACCAGGATTATTGAAATAGGTCATGTATCAAGAAGCTAAAGAGACTTTCTCATACAAGTAAAACCATTTCCATTTGATTTCAGAGGCTAAGTTTAGTCCACTCAATTTCTGAGTCTGAATGTACTTTTCTAATCTTCTGTTGCATTACCATGGTTATTTCAAAAACAGCACTGGGAGATGTTCAAATATTGCAGCTACCTACCTAGTGAAAAAGCTTATTGCTCCCAAAAATCAGCACCAGGAGAGGCTGAATTTGCTGGGTGACTCCTCTAACTTAATCTAGGTGTACATAAAAATGAACACTTAAATACCTCACTACGTATTCTTACAGTTGTTTTGTCCTGTAACACAGAGCTGCTGGCAATTGTGCATCCTTTTCCTTGATTTCTTTCTGGTAGAAATGATGAAACAGCTTAACCTCCTTAAGGTGCATAGAGGCCACTTCTAGTAGCAGAGCAGCAGAAAGCTTTATTCAATTCTGCCCCTGTGTTTTATTTTTTCCAGTAGTACCAAAGTGCCCATAGAAGCTAAAGTGGCTTGGTACCAGCCATGAAGTAGAAAAATAATCAGTCTAAAATAGATGTAAGAAACATTTGTGAAGGTAGTGTTCTAGACACAAAGCATCTAGAGTTCTCAGGTATGAGGCAAATTTACAGATTACTGGCACAGCAAATTCACAAAGGACATTTCCAGAAATATTTAATTTTCAGAACTTTAATTCCAGATTGTGTTTTTCCTTAAGTTATAGCAAATAGAATATTCTGATGTCCCAGAAATGGATCAAAATCAAGCACTCTTTTTCATGTATAACACTAAGCTATATCAGACAGAAAAGTTTCTGTCAGCTACAGGTTAACTAAAAGCTACTCTGACAAAAGCGTTTTGAAAACTCAGCCTGGTAAAATCCAATCAGCCCCTGATGCCACAGTACATGGAATCACAGGTGCCAGAAGGAAAATAGGGACCAACAGGTTCAAAAAAGAAAGGTGAGCTAGAAGCACGTCCAATCACATCGGTTAGATCTATGTGCTGGAAATAAGTTGTGCATCTCCTTCAGGTCCCTGCGCATCCTTCACCTACTCTTGAGCTATTCAGACCTAGAACTATTAGATCAGCAAAGACTCTGAAGAAGAAATATAAATTTATGAAACCTGCACTGATATTTCAAAAGGTAGCTTCTCATTATTCACAGAATGATCTTGTTTTTTCTTAAAACATCAGGGTACAGTAAATTCCATACATGAACAGTGATGTTGCATCTCTCACTTTACAGTCTTTTTTTTTTTTTTTTGGCCAGGTTTTGAAGTTTCTCCCTCAAATGATCAGAAAGGATAATATTATTGACTAAAGCTAAGATGAAGACAGAATTCTCATTTTTTTTAACATCCATTCCTTGTTTGGGATGTGCCAATTTTAAGATTTATCCAGTCTACTTAAAAAAACATTGAATACCGTACTTCATGTCTGAATGGCAGAGAGTTTTTCAATGATGATATTAAGAGGATTATCCTAAAACAAATTTGTTTTTAATTGGTTTTCAGAGAAAACATGATATGCTAGGAATTCATCCGGGCAAAAGGAATGGTGTATATTTTATGAATAAGTACTGCAATCACCTGCTTGTTACTTGGAAATAAAACCAAACAACATGTGCATAAGAAAACTGTTTATACACCTTAATGAAAGTGTGTCATTATCTCCTCCAGGCTTTTATACAACACTCAGCATCCATCTTAGGTCAAATACATTGAGTTTTATACCAATTATTGCTTAAACAGTTTTGGCATTTTAAGTAATTCATATTAGCTTATGGACTCATGAAAAGAATTCTTTATGGCAGTTAATAATTTTGACCTCTCTAAAATGCTATTAAGATCTACTAGAAAGAAATAATGCAGAACTGATCACTCTATAGATTCTGGAAACATGAGACACACTAGCCTCACAGTTTTACAAATCATTTCTACTGGAAGCTAAAGGATTCAACTGACGTATATTTCCCAAGCTACATCTGTCATAACAAGTCTAAAAAAGCAACCAGCCCACTGAGCAAGAACTGGCACTTTGGGAAATGGCTTAAATAGCACTGAGCTCTCAACTAACATTTTTATGCTTAATACATATTTGAATAGACTCAAATCAAGAGCATGTTTCTTGTCACTTTCACATTTGATTTAAAAATAAAAATAATAATTAAAAAAAAGGCATATTGAGAAATCCTCAGTATACCAGAGATTTCTGCATTAGTGCTATGGACAGTAAAAAGACAGAAGAGTGGAGCTAGCAGTACTCTTGCAATCCTGAGTCACAAATACAAATGGGAGGAAGAGAGCCCACAGGGGAACTGCCTCTGCAGGAGTCTTGTTCTTCCATCACAGAACCTTGTACTTAGGGATTTTACATTCTTCTGATGGCAATTTCATCCTCATCTACATTTTGTTGAGCATTTTACTGTTAGTCTGCATAATGCTTCTTATGCAGACACATCTGCTCATTCAAGGCATTACTTCACCTGTGTTTAAAGGTATGACTTAGGACACTTTCCACAAATAATAGTCTAACATTGGAATGGACCATATATGTTGTTAAATGCTAAGCTGCAGTTGTTTCAGCCTTTTTTTAATAACAAAACAAACACAAGCGTTTGGGCCCTCTAAATTCTCCAGTGGAAGAACTCACGAACCACAGATTTAACAGATAAGGAACAGTACATACACCCTTTAGAAATCATCTATAGAACACAGAAAACCAATGTAATGTAACCTGCTTCACTTCACAGAACCTGCATACAAGCTGGGAAACCAACTAGAGAAAGGGAAAGGAATAAGCTCTTCTCATCCCACAGAATGGATGCTGGATTCCTCTATAGGTTTCCTACAATTGCTGTTATACTTATGAATCATAGAAGGGTTTTGGGTTGGAAGGAACCTTAAGGGTCATAGAGTTCCAACCCTCCCCACCCATGGGCAGGGTCACCTCACACTAGATCAAGTTGTCCAAAGCCACATCCAACTTGAACTCTTCCAGAGAGCAAGTATCCACAACTTCGCTGGGCAGCTCCAGAGTTGCAGGGACTTCAAGCCAATATGTCTGTTAGCAGCCGATAAACTGATTACTGCTGAAATGAGCAGAGTAATAATCTCCTAGGAGACCTAGGAAATACTGTAGAATAGAACAGTTCAGTTGGAAGGATCCTCCAAAACTTATCTAGTCCCAACTCTGCCAGATCACTTCAGGGCTGACCAAGTACTTGACCAAAGACTGTAGATACACAAATCCACCAAGTCCAAAGTACAAAATCCCCTCCATTCAGTCACAATTTCCCCTTCCCATACCAGAGCAGTGGCAGGTCAAGCATTACAGTAGAGCAAGCAGTCTCTGCTTCTGCCCTGGGACTCCCTTTCCCAGATCAGAATCCTGAGGACCTGTAACCTGAGAGCCAGCTGCATTTATTTGTCCTTGGATGTCCACAGCCTATGGACAGACAGGATGGGGAAGCAAGTGGATTCAGGAACGGAAGCAGGGCAGCAAATGCTGCACCAGGGCTGCAGTAATGCATTAGCAGGAAGTAGCACTTTATGACCAACCTGAAAGTTTCCAGCAGTAACAGAGTGCTCACAGATACATCCCTGTCAAATGACCCAACTCATTATTTACATCTCAGCACGTGCATATTGCTGCCCTCTGACCACACACTCAGCTCTACCACATGGCTTGACATTCAGGTCTGTTACTGCAGCTCTGCTACTGCAGGTCTGATGTGGCACAGGAGTTCTGGATGAGCAGCCACATGACAGCCTCACAACCACAAGACACCCATTGCTGATGAGATGCACATCAAGACAGATCCAGCTACTGGTTACTTCTTCATGTTTTTTAGTAGCAGGCATGTAGAAAGAGGAAACTCACTGGAAAAACTTATTCATTCTCTGAATTTAGTGCAACTTTGTTAATACTCAGGTTATTGATTGAGTAACATCTAAAGAACCTGGGTTACCTTGAAGGACTCTGTGGCTCCAATGCAACAAGCACTGTCCCTCAAAAGAAACCCCAGTTACCAATGTAAAGACACTTTGTTCCTCTACCTCAAAGCTCCAGAAAAAGTATTAACCCCCCACACCAAACTAACAAAAAAGGGGAAAAAAATTAGTTTTTTAGTTGTTTTTCTTCTTAAGATGCTCACAAATCACAGCATTTAATAAACTCCACTCCATTACAATAGCAATTTTTAAAAACTAGTACAATTTCATTCGTAGAAATCCATTTCTTTCACTGGCTTATGTTTGTATATTTACAGGTAGAAATATGGCTTTGCTACATGATTCATGTCTATATTTAATTTCTTGAAAAAACACCAAACATAACTGTCATAGACAAAATACAAATGAAATAGATGAGAATCACATTTATCTCTGAAATCTTGGGAAGATAGTTCCAACTACTGCTAAAAGCATACAAGTTGCCTTGGTGAAGAAACATTACCTTCACCACTTCTTTCAAAGAAAAGAACAAGCAAAGGCGATGTCCATATCCCACACAGCTATCCCGTGTAAACACAAGTCCAGGAGGATTGCCCAACAGAATCAGAACAGAATTCTGTCTGAAGCCTGAAAAATGTTCCCTTTATTTAATAATGTTAATGATTAGACTTAATGCTGTTGAAGTCATGAGATTCTCAGGGGCTGAATTCTCCATTTAATAATTTTTTTTTTTTTTTTTTTTTTTAAAGTGCAATACAGGCACCTGCAATGTGGCTTTCCATGCCCTGACCTCCCAATGCATGTCATTATCCTGAGAGACTGGTGACTGGGAGAAGAAGTACAGTTAAATATCATTAAAGTCTATTATTAGTTTTTTAGAAAGACTAATTACAAGACAGCCAACTCAAAATGTCATGGTGATTTCTCTGACGTAATCATCTAGCACCCAGGAAATGAATGGAAACTACCAATTCATTTTGCTGACACATATAGGGAAAAAAGAGATGCTCATCAAGAATATCTGACATAATCTTTATAATGTCTCAAGGCAAACAAAAGAAACAGAATTAAAAGCAAAACAAACATCACATAGAAACAAAGTAAAAGCATTGCCAAAAAAAACCCCAAATCCAAAACAACAAAAACAAAAATACCAATGGCAAAAACCCACAAACTTTAAAATCTCAATGACATTTGGAGGTTCAAAAAAGCAAACAAACAGCTAAATTACACAGTTAACTAATGTTGACTAATGATGTTAAAATAAAAAGGAAAACAAAACTAAAAGGCTACATAAAACATTTTGTGAAAAGATTTAGTTCAAGCCCTAGGAAAAAAAAAAAAAAAAAAGAACAAAGTCTCAAATACTAAGACCCAGCCTGACCATGAAGCTTTATTTTGAATACTGAGAGCTCAAGGTACGACAGTGCAGAGGGAATTGTGCCTGGGATTACCACAGTGTCACACTGATGAAGCTTTCTCTTCTCCTATTTTTTATGGTTTCCTATAAAGGCCTTAATCTGTGAAAATAATAATTACGATCTTAAGAGACCTCTCTTTATTGTTTTTTGGGTGGTTTTTTTTTTTATTCTAATGCTTATAACTGGTTAAAATGAACTCTTTGCAAGGAGTTTCTGTATTTGTAACTGCATGCAGCTGGTGAGCCTATATATAATCCATCCCTGATGGCTAAATACTCCCGTATCTTTCATTCTCTGTCTTTGCTCCTCAGTATGGTCTGGGATTATAAAGCGATGCTAATGCCCTTGTTATCTGACAACATAAACAGTATATTCAACAATTTGAAGGGAGGACATCACAATGATTTCCCCTCTTCGCTGTTTTCCCAAAAACCCAAATAAAACAAACGAAATAAATCTAATTTTAGACAAACTATTTAAACCTGATTGTCAGAAAATCATATTCAATTAGAGACACGCAGATTTAGTTTGCACACGCATCAGTAACTGTGACGTATAGAGACAACTACATCAAGCAGAACTGTTCCCTGTTCCTTGCACATACCAGTTTACTTTCAAAAAAAAAAAAAACCAACAAAAACCTGACAGAGGAGTATTCTAATTAGTGCCACCTGCAATATTAGTAAGCAGTTGCTAACACGCAGGTTTCCCTCAGGTAGCCCATCTAATCCGCGACAGACAGACGTTTCGAAAAATAAAAGATTATTTTTACCAAAAGGAATCGAACGTGTCTGACAATAGAGGCACTGGCAGTTACATAAATCGGAGCTAAAAATAAACTTCAGCGGCTCATGGGTGGGCAGCGGCTGGACAAGGGGCAGGGGCCGGGCCGGGCAGCGCTGATCGCCGAGGCCTCGGGCCGGGCTGCAGCCCCGCAGCACGGAGGGTCCCCGCCCGCCGGGCCCACCCTAGAGCCACCCCGCCGGCGGCGTCGCTCCGGCCGGGGCCCGCGGCGACGCGAGGCCCGAATCGGCCCGGCGCGGTCCGGTCCAGCCCAACAAGTTGCCAGCGTGGGGGCGCGGGCGGTCCCTGCTTACCACCAGCACGGGCACGCCTGCGGTCAGCGAGTAGAGGAGCACCGGGGGCACGGCGCTGCGGTCCTCCGGGCCCGGGTAGGGCTTTCGGTACGCGCCCTCGTAGCAGAAGAAGCCTTGCACGTTGACCGTGAAGGTGTCCGTGTACTCGAAATAATAAGCCAGCATCACGGTCCCTGCCATGATCACCATCTGGAAGTAAAGCATGCTGGTGAGCGGAGAGGGCACTCGCATGTACGTGGGCTCCGGCGGCCGCGGCAGCCCCCCTTCCCGGCGGCGCGCTCCGCCCGCTCCCCGGCGGCATCCACCGCGGGCGGAGGCGGCTCGGCGGCGGCCACCGGCGCGGTCAGACCGGCGGGGCGAGGAGCGCGGTCAGGTCAGGGCAGGGCAGGCCAGGCCAGGGCAGCCCAGGACAGGCGGGGCCCGGCCCGCCACTACAGCACCGGCTCCAGCGCGGGCGACGGCTCGTGCCGCGGGCGGGCGGGCGGGCGGGCGGAGCGCGGCGGCGAGAGGGGGCGGCCTCGCCCCGCCCCGCCCGAGAAGCAGCCGCCGCGTGGGACCCGGGCCCGGGCGGGGACGCGGGAGGGGCGGTGGGGGGGAAGGTTCCGCACCGGCGACAAAAGCCGATCTGAAGATTCCCCGTCTTGGGGACGGCTCCCACGGCACGGCCCCGTGACCGTGATTAGTAAGCGAACCCTCCCCGCCTTCCTCCCGCCTCCTGCGGGGCGGGGGGTACCGCGGGTCCGTCTCTCTACACCGACACACACACCTGTATGGGGGGCGGCCGCAGGCAGGGGCGCTCCCGAGGCTGTCGGCCCAGCCCCTCACGGAGCCGCCGGGAGGCGCCGGGCGCCCCCGGCACCGCGAGCAACCACAGCTCGGACGTGCCCGGCCAGCGGATGGATCGCCGCTATTCGCTGGGGTGGTAAAGGCCACCGAGTGGAAATACGAACTCTTTTGTCTATGGAGAGTTACTAAAGCAATCAACGTTCAAAGCTTTCAATTAACACCTACAAAGAACATGGGTAGCTGGGCAAGGAGCCGTCCTCGCCCAAGTAACATCCCAGAGTAAGAGAAAGTTGGCTCCAGTGCTGGGAGAAATCATATGTACCTAGAATTACAGAATTCTATTACACGTACAGGAACACAACAGTTCTGTTAAAAATACATATGTAGTACATACACTTAAGAATCCACAACTATGCCCACTGTTTGTACAGATTCACCTGTGTGCAGGCTCCAGTCTGGATTCCCAAAGCCAACAGATAAAAAGTTATTTAAAGGTACTCCCTTCCTCCCCCAAATGCTACATGGCCAGGAAACAGTCTTCAAAGGGACACCTTAGCCTTAAAGAGTCCCCTTGGCTTACTTAGTAAAGGCTGTTAGAAATAACAAATGAGATTTGACTGCCTTGTTTCATAATGTGTAATCATTCTTCTAGTTTGTCTTTAACTGTTCATTTTCCTCCCCTTTCTGAAGAATTTTGTTCATATTCAGTTATGTTAGTCTCTGTGCATTTATTTTTATTCAGCCCTTGAAGAACACACTCTTCATGCCTCAATTCCACATTCAGTCTATTTTTATGTGTTCTTAACATACTCCCCAGAAGAATCTAAATCATGTCATTCACATTACACTCACCAGACTCCGCTGGATAGCTCCCTACCTCTGTGAAAAAAAAATGTAGTGAGACATGAGACATCTTGTGGTGAATTCTGCTTAGCACAGAGTTTATTTCCCCCATTTCTTTAGCACGGTTCAATATCCATTTTCTTACGTACAAAAATCTTAATTTCATCCTGGAGATTGCATACATATACCCCCATCGTTAGGATATAAGGCCTGATCCAAAGATGCAAAGTCAACAGCAGGACTGCAATGAGCACGAGACTCAGCTCTTCAGTTCTGTTTAAATGGATGCCCCAGCGACACAGCGCTCACATATTTCTCTCAAAAATTTACATTGGGGAAAATTAACCTTTTTCCACTACCCAGCTATTATTCCTGCATTTTGCTATTACAAGCCAGCTTATGTTTACAGATATACCAATTGAGCATTGCATAAAGGAATTAGAGGACATAAATAGCCCTATTTTTACAAAACTTTTGAAGCTACTGTGAAGATCTCTGAAGGATTTTGGATCATAGATTTTGGAAAGAATACCCATAGGCCACATAGTCCAACCATCTGCTCAACACAGGTCCCATTAGATCAGGTTGTTCACTCCAGTCAACTGTAAAGTATCCTGAAGGATGAAGATTCCACAGCCACTCTAGAGAACATGTACCAGTGTCCAACCACTGACATGTAAAACATTTTTTTCTTAAGATAGAATTTACTGTGTTCCATCCTGAGCCTGCTGCCTCTCTTCCATTGCTGGGAACCCAGAGAGAAGAATCAGAATCTCCATTCTCTACACCCCACCATGAGGTAGATAAAGAACAGTAAGAAATACCTTTGACCTTCTCTTGCTAAGCCTAAACCAAATTAGTAACATTTCTGGTGGTACAGGAATACATCTGTATCCTGAGCACTCGGTGTTTTCTGCTGATACACAAATTATGCCAATTATATATCGACTGTCATTAAATGAAGCCTAAGACTGTTAAAGGCATTATTATGCGACATTCCAGTCAAGCAAATTTGTCTTTATGCTTTTCTCTTATTCTGTATCAGTGACACTATTTAAGCTGTGATATGTAGTTTTCAATCATCTCTTCAAATAGTGCACAATAGGCCAGAATAAATCTATTAGATACAATATTCACTTGTTATTATTTGGCTTAATCTAGTGCCCATGCTTCAAATACTACAGGTGGACTGGACATTTAATAGAGTTACAAACCAGAAAAGACAGGATTTAAGTCAAACAGGAGGTTTGAAGTCAGTTTTGTTGGTAGTCAACTCGGTGTCAGGTCAGACTGATCTGAGACAACTCAGGTAACTGATGAAAACACCTAAAATATGAAAACATCAGACTCTGTTTTCATTCAGTATAATGGTGCTACATAGGTATATTGACTGATTGGCAACCTGATGCTCATTGCCTCCTTCACTGAGGACTTATGGGAATTATTTATTCCCTTTCTCCACACCTCCAGTTTTTAAAGATCATTAGGGGAGAAAAGCAGTCAGGTCACCTTACTGAATAGCAAGGGTCTCAACTACAGAACAGATCACCAGGTGCCAAAATATTTAAAGCAGAAGGTATATAAGAATGTAAATGATTTTTTGCTTTGAAAGCTCTGTAAATGTATGACTGTTTCTGAAAATAGTTATGAACTGTGTATTTATTTTTATACAGGTAAGGCCTGTCATCCTTTCTTAGCTCCTTCTTCCCCTTCTATTTTGAAGACTTTTTTTTTTCCTTAGAACAAGTCTGAAATGCTTGTTTTCTCACAGAAGATAAAGTTAAAAGCTGGATTAGCTTCTGTCTGACTTGCACCAGTTGAGAAACATAAAAGTATTTGATGCTTGCTACAGTTCTTTACATAGAAGTTGTCTGTTGCACTATGTAGACTACTATTTGGTATACTAAGGAAGAGTAAAAATGCTTAGGAATGCATAGGTAAGGCAGGTCCAGGCTTCACAAGATACTTAAAATAGTACAAAAGCAAGAAGAAAACAATACCAAATATTGCTTTATTTTAATAATCATAAACAAATTCCCATGGTTGCAGACATACTTTATAAACATGGCCTGCACACCAGTGGCTTGCCTTCATGAATATGCAGTTAACTGATCAAGTAAAACCAGAACTATGCTTTTTATCATGATGATGTTTATAACATGATGTTTATTTGCTGCACAGTTGAGTATGCAAACATGTATTAAATCAAATAAATCGAAGCACAAGAACACAATCCCCAGTGACTAATGCAGCCAGCTAAATATATTCTGCAATCACAGTATTCCCTGCTGATTTATATCAGTGATATGCAATGACAGTAGAATGGCAGAGAAAAACCCAGAACCAACAATTTTTGTTTCAGAAGGATATTGTAAAATTGTCAGTCAAAACTCAGGTGTCAGACTGTTTTTGAAACTAACTTTCTTGGAAATAGTGGTGCTGATCTCAAAGCAGTAGTTCCCTGATAATCCTCATGGATCTATCTTGTTCTTTGAATTTGCCACCTAAATTTTAAATAAAATATCATCTCAAAAGTTGCAATGTAGACCAGGGCAGACAAAGAAACCTATTGTTTTGCAATACTTGGAAATCATGACCTTCATTACAGGGAGATATTTCCAATTCCAAACCGAATTCACTAACCTATCATGCGCTTGCATCACTACTCCTTATATTATTTTCTAGTTATAAAACATTGCAATAGCAAAAGGCAGTAAAGAAACAAAGACAACCCAACAAAGACAACCCAACAAAGCCTTCTCGATGTGAAGAAAATAAGAATTGATATCAAATCATCCCACTGTTTTTACTTTTCTGTTTACCTCTTTCATGCTTTATCAGTGACAGCAGCTGGAAACCCTGTGTCTGTTTCCTTTCTACATCTCCACATTACTACACTAAACCAGCCCTTTCTGAAGGGAATATTGCATCTGTGTTGATGGCACAGCAGCAGGGAAGAGAAGGTATCAGCTGAAATCTTTAGAGACCTCCTGGATTTATCCAGGAAGAAAATTAGGAAAAGCTTCCTACTTTGGCAAAGAGCAGGAGAGAGATTAACCTGCATACAACCTTTAGAAGAACATTGCGTAATAATAGTTATTTGATGCAAGCTTTACTCTTCCAATATACAGTGGTCTCTTCCTCTGTATTTAATAATAGATATTGTTAAGAGATAACTAAAAGGAACTTCTAACTGTTTAATTGTTTGAAGTGATGCAGTGATTCAAGTCTTAAAGCCTGGGGAATTTACTGCTAAAATTTATGCTTGTAGGGTCATCATAGTGCAAGAGAAAAATACTTCTTTAGCAGTTGGAGCACAGCACAAAATCATAAATGGGGGCTTGCTCAGAATACTTTGCACTATGATTCAAATAACAGACACCAAATCTAAACTTTTCATATGGTTAGTATGTAGTTCACTGAGATAACTCCAGTAGGTGACTAAGCTCTACTACACTAGGTCAGGATGAATCATCCTCTGAAAATGTCATTCATTCCACCATAAAAAATACCAGCCTCTGATGATACCACTTGGATCATTAATGAAACAAACTTTGCTGACTAGCATCCTTCTCTTAAAGTGTTCTGGTGAGAGGTGATCAATTTTAACTTTCACCTGCATACAGCTCAACTAGCTTCAAAAGAGGAATTATGCTCTTCAAGAGTCACACGGAGTGCAAAAAGCCAAATTAGTAGCAATATAATCATTAATAATGCATTTGTATTGCAGTATTATATAGACCTAGACCCTATTTCCATAGAAGACAACATTTTGCCCCAGTAAACTTAGGCACCTCATACAATGCAGTGCATGTATATGAGAGTGAGCAGATAGAGATGAAACAAATGAGGAGGAAAATAAGGCAACAGTTAAATGATTGAGTTTGATATAATGAGTAGCAGTCACAGCACGTTAGTTGCCTATTCATCATTTACATCAATAAGATAATTAACCTCCTTAAAACTGCTTGCTATCTTCAAATTAAGAAGTACTATTGCATGTAAGTTCTTCACAGGTTAAAACAGAAATTTGGGGTGCCAGAGGGACACCGGGTATTTGAAGCCTGTATGTCTTGAGAACTAAAACCTGTATTAGCATATTCTACTATCAAATTAAAAAAATACAGAGCGCAGTTTTGTCAATCTTAAATGAAATTAAACACTGATATTTGAAAGCTCAAATAATGATTATGTAATTTTACCTAAGATAAACTTATAAAAAAGCCTACCACTTAGACAATTATTACCACAGCTATAGACGCATTTTCAGGAAGTCCTATGTTATAGAAACTGACTGTAAGCTTGGCACTTTTTGGCATAATTGGTTCAATGAAAATGATATGCATAGCCTCAGGATTTTGGAATAAACTTCCTCATCTCATTCACACAGGGTATCATTGTTCTTATAATTTCTTTTGATGAAAGAAAACCCCTTTCCAAGGTAATCTGCGTTACCTTTGAAGAATGATGCAGCAAATTACAGAAGAGTAGCCGACATAAGCAGAGCACTAGCCTATTCATGGTGCAGCAATCAAGTGGAAAAAAAACCATAGAGAGACCTGCCTTGTGCAGTACACTGTATGTATCTGTACAGTCAATTTTGTACATAATCCAAAATTAGTTCAGACATTTGTACAATGCCTGAAGGCTTTACAGACCAATCCTAAAACTCCTTTACATATTACTGAATTAATTTTACTCATTTGAATATGGCAGTTTGATGCATTGTAATTTGCCTTCTCTTTTTTACATTTTTTATTATAAATAGTAAGGCTAATTAATACAATTTATCAGCTAAATATTCTGTACAGCTGCTAAGAGGATGTGTTTAATGTAAATGTTTACCCACTTCCCAAGATTCTACGTTGTCCGTATAAAACTTTGATCAATGTGAAACCACAGAAGTATGAAGGCAGGAAATGGCCAGCCATTCTAGCCACCTTTCTGTGGTTACTTATGCTCTCACCCACAGCTTAGCCACCCACAGGAACAGGACTCTAGGGAGTCCCCCGAGCTTTACACATACTGTAAACACATTGCTCAGAGATCTGTGAACAACAGCTGAAGTTACCAGAGTGATGGGGATAAACTGCTGCTTTAACTGAATGAGACCTTATTCATTTGCAGGAAAATGTGTGAAAAGTCATGCCCTCTCTGCTTGCAGGGTTGATGTTTTATAGCCTGCTCTCTACCTGGACTAATCTACCCTTTCATTTTTTAATTCCACGCCTAAACAGAAGTGTGACTAATTTTTAGCTCTGCACACTTGCTATCATTATCTTTTGCTAATTCCATGACTGGGGGATAAAATATTCTGAGATACTGAGAAGGGGAAAGGTAAAGCCATCCAAAAGTGTCTCACTTTCGTATGAGACTCTGCATGGAATTGTGAAGTCTTCCTTCTGAGACTGAGGATCCAGAGGCAGCTACATAGTAAAACTTGCAGAGTTGTCTCCTTCCATAACCAAGGTTGGCCCTTACCAATTGTATCATCAACAGGTAAGGTATACAAGACTCCAGAGAAACTTTCAAGCACAATTTGGTATGTAAGATTAAAGTAACCCACTTACTTTCTCTCAAAAGGGAAAATAGGCTAATATTATAAATTATGCACCATAATCACTGCATACCTCCAGCTCTGGGTATCATTTAATGTATGCAGCTCATCCTGGCAGGAGTCCAATACATCTTCTGTAACATTTTCTGCTGGATAAGCTCACACAGTTGTGCAATAGAACTACTTATGTTCTTACAAATTATGCTAGATATTTCTCATTAGTATTACACCTGAAATCCCATTCCCAAGTTGGATATTATTCATTACTTCATAAAACTAAGATGAAAAGCTTAGAAAGAGCAAGTTCAGGATACCTTTAGCCAGTGGTTCAACAGAGAAAAAGTTAAAAAAAAAAAAAGCTCACAGAATTTACCAAACAATTACAGACACTATTCATTGCTACCAGGTAATTGTTCAAGAAAGCTAGAAATAGACCTGATGAGTTTTTTTAGATTACTTTGAAAATTTTAAATATTAGAAGTATTTGAAGTACAATCATAATACTAATCGCCCAGAACCCAGCTTTTCCACATCCTGGGGTAGCCCTCAGCATTCACAATCTGGAGAGCTACAAGAAACATGCGTATCACACATTTCCATTCAACACCAAGACATACACGTTACATCCCTGGTCTCACACAGAGCCTTTCTCTGAAAAATGCCCTTTCTTTTGTAGCTTGATCATGACCACGCAGCAAAGACAGAAAACTCAAGAAAGAAGAAAACGTAAAGTCTAATGTCAAAAAGCAGTCAGCTACAAAGACAGAAAGCATCCATACAGCCCCATGATACTGTCCTGAATGACATCACCAGGCCAGTGAGGACAGACCTCAAAGAAATTTCCTACACTGGCTTGTTTCACAAAGCCACACTTTTCATGCCCGCTGCAGGACACGGATGGATTACAGGGCCACTAGGAGTCCCCTCAAACCTAAGCTTTTCCATGATTCTGTAAATTAATTCTGATTTACCCTGACCCATATACTTGCATTTGATTTGAGTCTTAATGATTACAATCCATTCTAACGGTGATTCACTTGATTACTGTAATTCATATCTAAAAATAAAATTGTATTTCATCTAAATTAGTGAATTGGTACAAATTTAAACTGCCCATTGACTTACTTACACTGGCAGCAACAAAGATATCTCTTAATTTTTCCCTTTTTAAAGGGAAAGTCCTATACATATAGATAGATACATGTAAATACTTCAATAATGTGCTACATAAAACCTGATACATTATTTGTCCCTAAAAAATATAGCTGAAACGCTACCCCTTCAGCTGGAAAGATAAAGAGCCAGAGTGATAATAAAATAATAAATAAACTATCTTCTGAAGATCTTTTGTGGAAACTTACTATTGCTGGTACCATTATTAATAACCAAAGCTTTCAAGTTCTTTGCTAAATTAACTTACTTAAGATTGCTTCTCACTGAAAAATATTCCGTGTTTAACAAATTGTTAGGCTAAAGGGTAAGCATGTGAATATCACTGATATAATAAATATAATTAGGGGATACAATAGTGGACATAGTCAAATTTTTATGTAAAAAATTGCATGTTTGCTTGGTTAGTATACAACTCTTTGATCGCTGCCTTTGGAAATCCTTACTCATTCGATGCCTTATTCATCCAGCTAGCCAGCTTAACTCCAGACAACCAACCGTACTAAAAGAAAGAAGTGGCAAGTGATCATGTAGGAAAAAGTGATTAAAAAAAGTGGTGAGAGAGGGAGATTTGTGCAAGGGTACATTTACAAAGTTTGCAAGAACATCAGAAGTTGAAATTACAAGTTTCCTGTGGGAAAATGCAGTAAGAGGGGGATTCTGTAGGCTCCTGCCAGAGTGAAAGGATTAAAAGGTAGCAGCTCAGCAGCTCTGGCAGGCAGCTAGTACACTGGCCTGACAGCAGGACAATATGAAGTGAGCTTGCTTATGCATAGGCAGCCTGGCTCTTCATAGGCCTGGAAGGTGGTAGAGGGGTAAGAGGCCAGATCACCGGGACAGAGTCAAGGAGTATAAAATATCTCAAAAATTAATTTTGGAAGGGGATTAATTGATACCTGCCAGAATTAAGATCAGTATGACTGCCTAGTGACCTTACTCCTATGGCCTTAAAGCATCATGCAGTTTTTACACTCATCACATTGCCAGAAGCTATTATTCTTTGAAGCTTATAATGCTCAGTTACTTTGAACCAACTGCTGTGTGGTAAAGCTGTAAATATGAAGTACAACTACCTCAGAAACAGAGACGTTAAAATATTGTTAGTATTTGGTCTTTCACCCCATAAGAATTCTGTTATTTAGAGAAATTAAAATCAGTAGGAGATCTAAGAACAGAACATAAGGGCTGCAGAATCAGATTCTCACTAAGGTGGCACAAAAATTAACCTTTGGCAAATGAAATGGGCAGTTGCTAAAAAGATACAACTGTCTTAGGACACAATTTTTATGGCATTAACCTTTTCTTCACAGAGCAATGCCAATATCCAGCATGCTGAATACTGCTTCTACAGTAAATAGGACATTATCCAAATTGGATTTAAGTGAATTATTTAACTTATTGTTATTGTCCTAATGTCCAGTGTTGAGTTCCATTAGAAATATTTAAAATTTCAGTTAGCAGGAAAGAAAGAAAAGAAAAGAAAAAAAAGGAAAGGAAAAATGAAAAATTAAAAGGGAAGAGAAGAGAAGAGAAGAGAAGAGAAGAGAAGAGAAGAGAAGAGAAGAGAAGAGAAGAGAAGAGAAGAGA
>JANIJG010009722.1:50329-60971 GCA_024611175.1 Megaceryle torquata | reverse complement strand
TTAGACTGGATATTATAAAAAAGTTCTTTAATATGAGGGTGATAGACCACTGGAATGGGCTGCCCAGAGAGGTGGTGGAGGCCCTATCCCTGGAGTCATTCAAGATCAGTGTTGTTGGGGCTCTGAGCAACCTGCCCTAGGTAGATGTGTCCTTATTTGTGTAGGGAGGTTGGACCAGATGACTTCTAGAGGTCCCTTCCAGCCTAGAACAATCTATGATTCTATGATTGTTGTCTGTTGTAACTTCAATGCAAACAGTTGGTTTAGGATGAAACAATACAAAAGATCTTTGCATGAGAACAACAGCTCTGTGCTTCTTTTCTTACTGTTACCTCTTACATTCCTACAAGTAACAAATGAAGACTGATTTCTATGGGAAGTAGTCAAGTGATCACAACTTTCTTGAGGTGAACTTAACAGGCCAACTGAACTGTGTTGGACTAGATCTTGATACCCCCTGGATGGAGGCTGGGGTACTCTCCAGGCCATTACATGACCACTTCTGGCAACATCTAACCGCTCCACTGTAGCAATTAGCTGGGTATTTCTTGTAGAGAATTGAGGGAGGGAATTTCACCTATGCAGAAAACAAACAGCTGAGTGCTTCTTGATCTATGCTTTCTGTCAGGAGAGCAGCCTGGTACTGCTTTAATGTGAGTGCCACAGGCACCCGTAACCCAAAGTTCATACTTGCACTAGTCACAGGGAGCACTGCCGAGCAAAAGCAGTGCCATAATTTTAAGTCCAAAGGTGCTAAAATGAATGTACCTTTACCATTCTTGGGATGCACTTAGAAAAAAATCAACACAAAATGATTTTTTTGTTGGTCTCCAATTGATCGCCAATCTGTACTCGTATACGGAGACAGCGTGCTTTACTTGGGAGCTGGTGCTATGAGTACCTTTCAGTCAAGATAATATAAACCCCAGTTCTTTTTCAAAGTAAAATAACTGAGTTACTTGTGAGAGCACTGTCCACGTGAGATGCTGAATACAAGCTGAGCTGTGTGAATAGAGCTATGCCAGAGGCTGAGTTTTATTTGGTAGAAGTGGAGGTGTTAGAAAGGAACAGACGGCAATAAAAACACTGGTGATGTGGTTCTCAGAGACGTCAAAAGAAAGTTTTTTTTTTGGATTGATTACTCTCTGGAAAGGGGTTTGGGAATATGAGCAAAGAAATTGCTACTGTATCCAAGCTTCAAATAGAAATGCCTGAAATAAATACGCAGCTTCATTGTAATTTTCTCTTTTTAGCAGAAACAGTGTGTAGAACTGGGAACAAGTAATGGAAGTTTTCATAGGTCTAGAGATGACTAACCTCACTCAAGGGCTGTAGGCTGTCCGCAAAGGAATTAGAGCAATTAGAAATTTTCCTTAAATGACCCAGGGATGACAGAGGCTTTGTTGGGGCAACAACATCCCAAAGTCTTCTAAGACGGGGAAACCAGGCTGTCATACCTCTGGGTGGTTGGGAAGATTGATGGAGGAGGTGACCAGCAGCTCCCAGGAGCAGATTATATGCAAAATATGGGCATTCTAGAAAAGCAAGAACTAAGAGGTTTGACAAATCACATCTGGAAAAAACCAAACCCGCGTATGTGTGGAACCAGAGAACACAGGTAAGTGATTAATTTTTATGAGGCTTTTTCTGCATTGATGTTATAGAGACCTGGTGTGAAGATGTTCGATGGTCCTTGCTCAAATAGTGCATAATGTCTTGGGAGGCTGATATATTTCTGTTCCACATCAATTACAAAGATAATTTTGGATGATAACGATGGTTAGTGGCATTACAAGACGTAAGATTTAAGTGCTGCAAACCTATTTTGGGAAAAGGATTTGCTATGGGATTAACAGTCACCCTGTTAAGTATGTGTTAGACAAGGTACATCTAGTAAGCAAAAATGAGAGGGAGAGGAAATATTCACCAGAATGGCTACAAGAATCATAGAATCATTTTGGTTTGAAGAATACTTTAAAATCATCAAGTCCAACCATTAAACCATCAGAGTTCCAGAAAAATAATATTTCTGAGGTACTAGTGTGGCAAAAGAGGACATCAAGGTTACCTTTGAATTGGCAAAGAGCCAAATGATAGAAATTTGACTGAGTTTAAGAGTGTCAGTCAGAGTTTCTGGGCTGTGTGATACCTGGAGAGTGCTTGGAGCTTGGCACAGGGCACAATGTCTTTCCTGCCAGCTATGCACCAGATTTCTTTCTTTTTAAAATTTTATTTAAAGGCAGCTGCAGAAAGAGAGCTGGAAGCTGCTTGCTATGAATTCTCTTAATTCCTAAAATGTTTATTAAAAGATGCTACGTGTTTCCTTTGGAATAATATTGAAGAATCAAGGGAATACTTTTTAAAACAAATAAAGGAACAGTAATACAACCTCATGAGAAGCTGTTCATTTATGTATTCACAGGTATCACAGGGTGTCAGGGGTTGGAAGGGACCTTGGAGATCGAGTACAACCCCCCTGCCAGAGCAGGGCCATACAATCTAGCACAGGTCACACAGGAGCGTATCCAGGTGGGTTTTGAAAATCTCCAGAGAAGGAGACTCCACAGCCTCTCTGGGGAGCCCGTTCCAGCACTCCAGTTGTATTGATGCTGTGATAAAAAAATTATCATGAGGGAGAGTCATAAAGCAGAGAAGGAATGAACACAAGTCCCTGAAACAGTCCAGAGTTGGCATCTCTGAGCTTCTGGCAGAAGCTAATGTTATCTGTCTGCAGAGGAGAACAGGTATCTATGCACTAGTGCCTGTTGCTGGCACTAAGAGCTCTTTGTTGGGGGGAGACTGGGGACAGCTAAAGGCAATGGCAAAGCTTGGAGGAAGTACAGGCAGCACACTGGTGATTTTTAAGGTCTCAGCTTTTAAACAGCCATGCCATGGAAGCTGCACTACTCAAATCTGTAAACAGTGTTTGTAATACCCACAGGAGCTCTGGGACTGCCTCAAAAATATTTACTTAACTGGTCAAATCTATTGGAAAAGGTAACTAAATTGAAATCATGTAATCATTTGCAAGAGGAGAGGGTGATCGTAGAAGGTGAAGCTGTTCGGTACTGGAGAGCACTGGTTTTGAAAACTGGACAGTTGGAATATTTTGATAGCTGGGACAAGGAAAAGCTAATCTCTGTGGTGTTTGCATAGTTACTAGTAAGAGTTATGTAGAAAAGAGAAATAATTGATTCTTACTCATGTAGTTTATGGATTTGGATTTTTTTAAATATAAATTTATTGCTAATTTGAAGCAAATGACTTGTAGATAATTGTTTAGCAGCAAATAAAAAAAAATAAATCCTGCCTTTACAGAATCACACAGAATCACAGAATCGCTCAGGTTGGAAAAGACTTTCAAGATTATCCAGTCCAACTTCAACCTAACCCTACTACCCTAACTCTAACAACCCACTGCTAGACCATGTCCCTGAGCACCACATCCAAATTTTTAAACATATTCAGGGATGGTGACTCAACCACTTCCCTGAGGAGCCTGTTCCAGTGCTTAACAACCATTTCTGTAACGAAGTTTTTCCTGATACCCAACCTAAACCTATCCTGGTGCAACTTGAGGCTGTTTCCCCTTGTCCTGTCACCTGTCACCAGTGAGAAGAGACCAACCCTGCTCTCACTACAACCTCCTTTCAGGTAGTTGTAGAGAGCAGTAAGGTGTCCCCCTCAGCCTCCTCTTCCACAGACTAAACAGCCCCAGCTCCCTCAGTTGCTCCTCACAGGCTATGTTTTCCAAACCCTTCACCAGCCTTGTTGCTCTCCTTTGGACCTGCTCCAGCACCTCAATGTCCTTTTGTATTGAGGTGCCTAAAACTGCACGCAGTACTCGAGGTGGGGCCTCACCAGTGCTGAGTACAGGGTCAGGATGAATTCCCTAGTCCTGCTGGTCACACAGTTTCTGATACAAGCCAGGATGCCATTGGCCTTCTTGGCCACCTGGGCACAGTGCTGGCTCATACTCGACCGACTGTCAATCAATACACCAATATGTAATGTGAGATTAAAAGTTCTAAGAGAAGTTTTAGCTTTTAAGTTTCCTATGGATCTGAGGTAGGAATGGGTTGCAGCTCACTAAAATTTTCTTATTAATGGCAAATCATTAAAAGCAGAGCAAAAAATACTACAAAATTTCAGCTGCTGTGAAATAAACTACCACAGAGAAAGATGTGAGTGTGTGTAACTCCTGTTACTTAGTATTTTGCAGTGACTTTTAGTAGCAGCAAGGGGGGGTCTAAGATTTTTCTGGATAGTTTTGGATGATTCCCCCTCTGATCCAGCAGCAAGATTTTCTATTTATGCCATTTTTCAATAGCAGAAAGAAAAGGGATGAACTTTTGGAAGCATACCATGAAGAGGTAACAAACCTTTTAACAGATCAATAGGTCTCATTCATAAGTGTAAAAAACAAACACAAAGAAACCCCCAAACACACACATAAGGAGATATAAAACTCTTTCTAAAGGATTCTGGTTCTTTATTATGAACAAGAAGATGTTTTTGTTGTTGTTTCTTGAGTAACATACTTATTTTTGTATTGTCCAGTAGCAAGGAAGTAGAGAGGAAGTAGAAGCCTGAGAAAAGATTGATAAGACTGATTGAGAAAATATATGATAAGACATGGCTTGTGGCAATCTGAAGTGATAGCTCTTAGGTTGTGCATGGGTGTATTTGAGAACTACTGTCTGCACAGGTAAGGGGTGTGTTTTGTTTTGTTTTCCCGTTAAAGCCAGAGGGGATGCTGGAACATGCCAAACCTGAGAACAAGTACTGTATGTGAACAGATAATGTGCAGTAAACATCAGGTCATCATGCAAGGTCAAATGTGATGTGAGTTGTTCCAAAAGGTAGTAATTGCCCTTCGGATACAAAGTAAAAGAGGTAGACTTTCCACTGATGAACAGAAAACTGAGGCTCTGCAGAAGCTGGAAGTTTTGGCATTTGTGGAAGTTTATTGCACAGTGTGTTAAGAATCAGAAATATATGGTGGTTAGCGGACTGCTCTTTGCTTGGTCTATTTTGTTTCATGACCCCTTTTGTACAGAACGTAGACAGGGGAGCAAGTAAGAGGGCTTGTGTTGGCTTACAACAGCAGCATCCCAAGGCTTTCAGTGGTGAATTAACTGGAAATTCAATTCCCTGGGAAACAATAGCTGGCAGTGGTAAAGCCACCACTTCCCATAGAGGATGCTCGTGGTCAAGACAGTCCAGGTGTTGCTTCAGTTGCTCCATTTGCCAACACTGACCTGAAGAGGAGGGCAATGTTTTGCTTGTACAAGGAATGGGTTTGTGTTGCAAGCATTGGTCTTCCTTGCTTTGTCTTACTGTTCGTGTAAGTGTGGCTGCTGGCTGAAGAGGCACCAGACAGGTGTGATTTCAGTCTGGCTGGCTCTGGAACTGAGAAAGCAGCTCTGCGGACTGGAAGGAAATGGGAAAGCAATGTGCTTTCTGTGCAGTCAATAGGGGCTGAGGCTGTTCCCCACAGCAGCTGTCCCCGCCCAACCTTGTGACAGGCACAAAGGCTTTGGTGGGCATCAGAGCTGGTTTTAGGCTGCATGAGAGACGGTACTGACAGTGCCTCTGGGGACACTTGACTGTCACCTCACATGTTATATGCCACATTATCTTATTAACTGTCCAAGTTGTTACATGGGTTGTTTTTATATGTGGGCAATTCTAGCCCTGACACTAAGGACCATCTTGCCATCATGAGGATGGGAAAACCTTAATTTGAGACCTCTGTGCTACAAAACACCATCCTTTTGTGTTTTTACTGTGAAATGTCTTTCCATTCATAAAATGTAAGAAAATGACCAAATAGTGAAAGTTAACGACACAGCAAAATCCTGACAGTATGGGTTGCAGACTGTCTATCTGAGAATCCATCCACTGTCACTTACATAAATGGAACAATAATTGTTTGTTCCCCTTCATAAATGTAGTTTATGCAGCCTATATAAAGGCAAATTATTTAGTACAGTGCAAGGAAAATTATTTTTTTTTCTTATCTGAAACCAATTTAATATTAACTGATGAAACCATTAGAAGATACTGAACCCAATATGAATCCCTTCAGTGGAATATAAGATGTGGAGGAGTGGCTTATCTAACAAAAAGCCTGCCTCCATTTTGGAGGTAATGGGTTTTTTATTTTTTCGCTTTCTTAATAATAGAAGAAAAGAGAGGGATAGATCTGCTAGAATACTCTCCTTATCGTCTTTCCAGCCTATGCTCTTGTGGAGAGGAGTAGCTGAGAGTTGAAAGGGGAAAAATCCTGACTATTGTGCTTTCCCTGAGATAAGGAATATTTTAGAGTCCCTTGTCTCATGCGTGAAACCTGGTAAAAGGGAGTTATATTAACATATGGAAGAGTTTTTGGGAAAACCGTATCTTAGCCTCAGGAGTCTGCTTTTGACTCCTGGTTTGTCTGGGTGTTTTATATGTCTTTGAAAATGAATGCTGAAAGGAGGACTATGAGCCACATGGGCTGAGATTGCTGCAGTGACCTCAAGAGGTGAAAGCACAAGTGAAAAGGTCTATTTTAAATGTTTAAGGAATTAATAATTGCTGAAAAGTGCAGATTACTAAAAGAACAAGCATCTTATATGCCATGTTACAGACAGATCCGGCACTCATGGGAGGCATTTGTGACAACAGTCTTTCAGTGGGTGACATTTATGTACATGATAAAGAGACAAGACCTCTTTATGTAAAATTTACAATGAGCTTTCTAATGTCATCATAATTTTTAGGATCAAAAAAATCCTTTTCTCATAAAATTAACTCTTCTTGTTTGGTGATCAGCCTTTGGGGGTTGCTGAGAACAGCCCCACTGGTGAATGTGGCAGTGGATGTGCACTGGGAGGCTGTGGGGCAGGGGACTTGAGGGGGCACAGGGACGCTGTTCTCCGTGGGTGTGAGGCAGCCGAAAGGGCTGTTTCTAATGGCTGCTGCTGTTGGACTGAGCATGGCAAAAGAGGAAAATGTGTCATTAACCTTTTTTTTTTTCTGAAGGTGTACGTGGGAGTTGGGGAGGAGCTTTTATACTGCTTTTTAGTGGCATAGGACCAGCAAAGAATTACAAAGTAAAGAAGAAATAGAGTGGAAATACTGAATGAGGGGGAAGGAAAAAGACGTTGGACTAGAAACTGATGCTAAAACCAACACAAGGGAATGGAGCAGAGAGTGACAGACAGAGCACAGCATGTTCAAGCAGAAAGTGTGGAAGGAAGACCACCAGCTGCAGGAAGGCTTTGTGTGAGTGCCAAGCAACCCCTGGCTGCCCAGTGCCTGGGGATGGTGGGGCATCTCAGCTGCCTTCCACCTGCCCTGTGGGAAGAAGCACCACTAGCTGACCAGCTGCCAGTGGCTGCAGAGTGCCTGGGGGCTCAGTGATGGGCTGCCCCTCTGGCTCCCTGCCCCCCGCTGCAGGGAGAATCTGAGGATGAGGGTCTCTGCTGTCCCCAGGCTCTACTGCTTGTGTTTCCAGCCAGAGACACCTTCTGCACCGGCAGCTTCCCCTGGCATTGCTCAGCCCTGTACACATCCTTATGTCTTCCTGTGGCCTCCTCTCTGAACAACGTTGCTTTGTCTGAGCCTGCCACTCGGTCTCTCAACCTTTGTAAACTCCAGGTGTAGCCACAGGCTGCTTAGATCCCTTGTGGGAGCAGGTGGCTTTTATGTGATGAAGATCAAGAGAAAACAGTATGTACCAGCTTTAATGAAACAGAATTTCCACTTGTGGTGAGAACCCCAGTGAGAGATTTGTGGCGTTGTTCACCCAGAATACTTTCATGTTTACAATATAGGAATTGATTTTCGTAGAAAGCCATAAACATTGTGTCTCTTGAAAGCAGCAAGATTCTTCAATCCTCAAAACCTTTCAACAAGCTAAACCCAGCCATAACTAGAGGTGTGCAATCTCAATTAATTTCAGTAAGAGAAACTCTATATGCTCGAGTTTTTGTTGGCTGATAAATGCACAAGGCTTTGGATTCAGGCATCACCTGACATTCCTGCTTTCAAATATAAGTATTTTGTTTTAGGATATTGCAAGTGGCACCTGTGTGGGGGTTTGAAGGACACTATAGGAGGCATGTTTTTGTACAGCCTTTCTGTATGGAGAAGAGGAGTTGTACAGGGAGCAAAGTTGTGAAAAGACAATTTTGTGCATGGACTTGAGAAATCTATGGATGTGAGTGGATGGCTCTAGGGAAGTAGTGGCCCCATGGGGTCTCTAATCACAGACTTCAGTAGGCTGCAGTCCCTCTGGACCCCCTTTATCCTGTTTAATATGGCAGTAGTACATAGAAGAGAAGCTTTATGGTGAGGATGTATGCTCCCCCTGCTCTCCTAAAACTTTGCCTTCATGCTCAGCCTGCTGTGTCCCTGATTTAATCCAGAATAAGCTGCATTTTGCTAAGAAGTGCAGTAACCCATTCAGATACTGTCTTAGATCTGGCAGACTGCAGCGCATCAGAGTATTTTGATAAGCATCATGTCTCCTTGGAAACCACTACTTAGCAGTAACTTGACGCTATATTTGGAGTGTTATGATTAATTTAAGCTTTGCTTCTGCAAAGACACATGGTATGGGCCTCCTCCTACAGAAGTGAGGAGTCTTGTTGAGCTTATCAGAACAGCTCGTGTGTTTGCAAGTGTCCCTGTGGGGTTTTGGAGTTCTTCTCTAAATCTCTTCAGGCTCTGCTTTAAGCTCATTGGTTATAAATCTCACTTGTTATCCTTAGCTGTATTTTAGGAGTCTGTTATCTAATTTGATAATTTAAAAACATTTCTAAAAAGTCTACCTCTACAGTTATAAATAAATATAAAGCTCCTTCAGAGGCCATTAAATAGTATTTTAATTAGGCTGGCAAAATTACTTTTGGCTTGTCTTTAAAGTCTTTAGTATCTTATTTTTATTAACAAAATGGTAATCAACGTTAAACTCAAAAATGTAACCAAAGTAGGTCATATTTTTATTAACTGGAGATAGATAATGAATGTGCCCTATATAAAGATTTGGATTAAATCTTCTGAGATGCTGAGGATAGTGTTTTAATTAAGGTAATCCTTATTGCATCTAACAAACAGTATTGCTGCTTAGAAATTTAAGACCTTATGATGCATATTAGTGCATTACCTCAACGAATCTAATAGAGATTTAATACTTGTATTTGAAGTAGCAATCTGTCATAAATTAAGAGCATTTGCATAATAAATGTAAACCATGTTATTCTTTGCAGAGTTTTAAATAATTAAGGAACACATTCAACATTAAAATGTTTCAATTTTTATAGCTCTAGGAAGGTGTACTTTGTTGTTGCTGTTAAACTAGTCCTTGTTTTCACCTTCTTGTAATATTGAGAAATCCAGCTGTTGCAGCAGCATTACAACTGTGTTCTAAGTTTCACCCTAACCTCCCAAGTATTTTGGGACACTTGGCATAAGGACTTTGTGTACCATCCCACTGAATGCTGAAGTGGGGTTTACAAATAATGCTGCAAAAACTTGATAGAAGCATTACTAATTTGCATTGTAAGATGTTATGAGTCCAGTGTTTGAAGTAGAGATTTGTGCAAAAGGACTGTACTTGATAGAGTATGTTACAGTCTATCAGTATAGATGTGTACACAAAGCTGATTTCAATAAGAATTAATTTAGAACTGTAAGTTATTTTTATGTCTTAAATAGCATAACCAAAGGCTTTTACATAAACTACATTCTGAGCATCCTTTGTCCATTCAGACTATACAATTCCTTTGATATGTAGGTTGTAATACCTAATTTTTGAGCTTTGACACTGTACTAATCTGTAGGAGTAACAACTGCAAAGCAAAGCTGACCTACAGCTTCTCACACACTGCTTTGCTCTCAGTGTGCACTGTAACACCAGGGTTAGCTGGTGTTTAAGTAAGAGTTCTTGTAATGCCCTTCACTGAGTTGTGAGAAATGCTAATTTTTGAAACTCAACAAAAGCTTAGTCTGAGAAATATCATTTGGGGTGCTTGGGGATCCCGTCTACCTCAGCATTCGTTCCCTGAAAGCAGCCAAAGGGATGCTTGTGTACTAAGTATAAAGAATGGGCAATATCTGCAGAGGGGCTTTTCCCTGCTCCATGTCCTTTTGGCGTTTACTTGCGCTGGTATCTCCTGAGGAGACCTTGTGTCACTTACAATAGGTGATGTATAGGGACTTTCTAGCCATGCTTGATGAACGTCAGCCACAGAGCCTCACTACCCACAGGCAGGGAAGGATGTGACAGTGTATCTACTGTCTTCTTCCATTAAAAGATCTTTCTATGATGGTGTTACTCTCTTGTTACTCTCTTGTGCCTCATCTTTCCATTTCACATGGTGGGATGCACAGAAGAGTCAAAGCAGCTTTGGGTGTGCTTTGTTGAGTTCCTAGATGGGTGGGCATTTCCCTACCTCTTAGTTCTGCTCTTCCCCCTGGGGGAAAACCATACTGATATTAAAGCTTTACTTCCCCCGCCCCGCCCCCCCCCCCACCCCCCACCCCGCCCCCCCCGCCCCCCCCCCCCTCCCCCCCCCTCCCCCACCGCCCCCCCCCCCCCCTGCCCCCCCCCCTCCCCCACCCCCCCTCCGCCCCATCCCCTCCCCCACCC
>JANIJG010009722.1:0-23029 GCA_024611175.1 Megaceryle torquata | reverse complement strand
CCTTTCCCTTTCCCTTTCCCTTTCCCTTTCCCTTTCCCTTTCCCTTTCCCTTTCCCTTTCCCTTTCCCTTTTCCTTTCCTTTCCTTGTAAGAAGTGAAACAATGTCCTTTTACTGTAAATGGTTCCTTTGCTGAATATGTCACACAGTCATTACTCCCTGCAGGGTTTAAAACAATGCAGAGAGCTACCTATGGGATTAGAACATTGCCAGCAAAGCAAAGTGAAAAGAAATCATTTCAATTACTAGAAAACACTTTCTACTACTGGCAAAAGGTACTAAAATCACATTAAAATGTTATAAAAAAATAACTGTGTTGCACAATAAAACATTATGATAAAGAGTTGTCAGAATAGCCACAGAATATCACAAGAATTCAATGTCAAGGTAAAGAGACTAAAGGCTATCCAATAAATCTCAATACCATTTGATGTGTAAATGCCAAACTAGTCATAAACACTAACTTGAAATATGGTCTGGGAGGAAGAAGCAAAGAGACTGTTGAAAAATTTCACATATCAAAGTTGTTCTCAGAAAAAAGTAGTTATTACTGCTAGTAGAGATATACCTAGAAATCCTGGCTTTCAATGTGGACTTCACTATGCCAGGCATTGCTCAAATATGATATAAAGAGGTGACCTAATTCCAAACCAAGATTTAAAATATGAAAGATGGATTGAGCCAGCATAGGTTTAGCATGGTCTCAGCATGGGTGGTATCTTTCTTTTTTCTTTTTGAAGGAAGTAAATCAAAGCAGTTTTAAGGAAACTAGAGATATTTATGGGCTGCTGCCACTTGAGCATGAGGAACAGTTAGAAGGAAGCAGTATATCTTTGGAAATGTAACAAGTGGAAGACAGGGAGTCTTAAAAAATACCCCAGTTCTGTATTTTTACCTACCTGCTTTCTTTATCAGTATTTTTTCATATCATGAAAGGTGAGATTTGGCTTAGTGTCAGAATGATGCTAATTTACAGAATCACCAAGTCACAGAGTGGTTGAGATGGGAGAGGATGTCTGGAGACCATCCAGGTCAACCCGCTGGTCAGAGCAGGGCGAGCTACAGCAGGTTGCTCCAGGCTGTGGCCAGATGGGTTTTGAAGATCTCCAGGGGTGGAGACTCCGCAACCCCTTTGGTCAACCTTTTCCCATGTTTGATAACTCCCACTGTAAAATTTTTTTTTTTCTTATGTTTAAGTGAAATTCTGTGTATTTTAACTTGTGCCTGGTGCTGCTAATCTTTCCACAAGGCACCATTAAGAAGAGTCTAGCTCTGTTGTCTTGCCCCCTCCCATCAGGTATTTACATCAGGTATTTATAGGCAGTATCTTTGGGTCTGATCCTGTGAGAACTGAAGAATAAGGGCCAGTCATTTTTATTTTCAGAGAATTTAGTTAATGTTGAGAACTGTGAAAACCTCAAGAGTGTTGACTCTATTGCCATCTTCCTTGCTGGGGAAAGTTGCAAACTGAAAGAGGTTTCCATTCCTCTTTCTGTGTCACTTTATCCCCATTTCCTCACCTGAGGTCTGCAGAGGGAGGCTGTTATTTTGAATATCAGAATTTGCCACTGGGGACACTGGGACTTTAGAAGATCAGGCATGACATGATTTGGGACAGGACAGGAGAGGAGGGTCTGGATGCAGCCTGGATGCTGCAGCATTTTTGGAGCTGGCTGGAAGGGGCTTGGCAGGTAACCAGTGCTGGGTTTCTTTTGGACATTGCTGCCGCTTGGCTTGAGGTTTGGTGGCATGGAGGGAGCAGGGTCCTTTACAGAGTTGGAGTCAGTCAGGCCTGTGGACTTGGGCTGAGAGGCCAAGCACTGATGTTTGCAGCACCCCATTGCTGTTGACTCACTTCAAGCACAAAAGGGATGAGAATAACTCTCTGTAGCTCTTTGCTTCTCAGGCTGGGCGCTAATCCACTCCCACAGAGCAATTCAGGTCTTTACACTCTAAGTACATGTCACTTTGTATAAAAGGCTCATTGCACCAAAGCTGTCAATGGAACAGAAATAACAATCATACACAATGAATAACTTCTGAGGCTGGTTAGGGGTCATACACTATTTTGTTGCTGTTCAAGAAAAGTTAATCTTTCTTGGAGGTAGCTTTACCATTTCTGGCTCTTGAATATTAAGCTGTGCACTCTTGCCACTCATGTAGTTTATGGATATTTCCTTTGTAAGTGAATAGAAATGTTAGCTTGGATTTTCAGTCAGGCAAAATGACTGGCATTGCTGTGAAAAGAGATTTGTTAGGATGTAAAAAACAGAAATGTATGAGGGCAGTAACACTGTATACATGATTAGTGTTCTGTCTTTCAATTCCAATTAAGTGCTAGTAAATCTGTTAATGTAAAGTTTTTGTTGTCTCTATCTCTTTCTTTTCTTTTTACAAAAAAAAAAAAAAAAAAAAAAAGAAAAAAAAAGAGGAATTTGGAAACTCCTTTGGAGATATCAGCATAGTTTTGTTGCCAACAAGCTGGGAGATGTAGGCTGACATGCATCCTGTTTCTAATAGCACACACACTGTTTCTTTATTTAGAGCCTCTTTACCAGTATCAATTAAACCCCAGTTAAATCTGACACATCTTAACCTTGCGTTGGATCCAATTCATTGCTACAGCAGAACCCATATGGCACTGAGACAGTTGCAGGCATCAATTCATTGCTTATGTAGAGTTACTGGCTAAATGCCAAGCAGTAATCACTGCTTTTTGTTAATAGACATGTTTGCTTTTGCAGTCGTTTCTATACACAGTGCTCTAGATTAATTAGAACAAAATCTGTCATCCATCTAAGAAACAACCAGAACTCTTGGGGGTTTTTTGCCCCAGATTTAAAGAGAAATGAATATTGGCAACCAAAGGTGGTTGTGGTGGAAAGTTACTTTGTTTATTCTGTAATAATCTATTTTGTTTATTGAACACACATGTACCTGCTATTTTACTTAAATAAATACGAGACAATGGCAGGAAATTGCTGGTAATCTAAAAAACCTATACAGTTTGAGGCAGTAATTACAGAAAGACAAATTGTGACTTTTTTCTTTTTTAACCTGAATTTTGAGGAAAAGCAAAACAACTACTATTAAAGAAGTCACAATTCTGTCTGTGTTCTGCACTTAAATTACACTTTTTACCTAAAGAGACCTTAAAATTATGGAAAGTGATCTTGCAGAATCATGTAACTCTCTCTGAGACTTGGGTTATTGAGGCTTCCTTTTACTGCTGCCTTCTGACAGTTTGAAACAGCATCAGCTCTGCTAGGCAGGTATGTTAAAAATAAAAGAAGTTCTTGCGTTACTGGTGTTGTGTTGTAGAGAAATTTTAACTTGTGATTATACATTTTTTTTCTTCCCATCCCCAGCTTGATGCCTGAAAAAATAATGCAGGTGGGGGAATTAGTGGATATTGAAGTATTCTGGTTAAATCATTAGTATTTCAAGAGCACGTTACATTATGCCCAGATCTATAGTGGTGGTGGATAAATACATGGTGACCTATGCTAAACTTGGAATGCACTCATAGCATTTTCCAGTGGTGAAATAGGGGAACACTTTTGGCCTGTGGCATTAAGCGGTAGAAATAACACAAACTTTTCCCTTAGACTCTTACAGAGGTGCCTACCAACATGAAGGTAGTTTAAGAAACTGTTTTGGGACATGTTATTTAATCAGTGGTGTAGATTTTTATCACCATAAAAACCATTTTTTTCTTCAGGTGAACTATTTTTGTTTACATTGGAAGTAAAGTTTTCTGGTCCCCAGTTCTACCATTCATAAATGTGTCACATACGACCAGATGAAAAATCCTCTGGGGCTTTCCATCTGATTCATTGGGACTTGGATGGTGTCCACTGTCCTGATTAAGGACCTCAGACTGCTGCTTGTTTGGCTGGTACTTGCTAACGCTTTCCACTAACCCAGTGTCAAAAGGAAGAGACCTAAACATACTCAGTAGTCAACAATTAATGGTAATCTCATTTTCATTTGAAGTAGCAATGCTATTTATAAGTTTTGAGGTATTTCTGTTTACTTAAGTGATTTAATGTGACTTATACCTTAGCAGAGGGCCCTATTAGCAGACACCCTTACCTCTTCCTCAGTATTCCTGCTTTATGCTCTGTATATGTTACATATGAGAGTATACACATATGTATACACATATATGTAACTCTGTAATTTCTTTTTTCATGAAAGGACGGTAAAAATACCCCTATTTTCTGAAAGTTATAATATCTTTCAAAACTTTTTGCTAATGTTTTAGTATTCCAGTGCTGTTGGTCCATTGTTCGGAAGTACAGCTTTATCAGCAGAATGTGTGGCAGATGGTTTACATTTGCATTAGCCTTCTGGAAAAGGAATCAGCTCCCACCAACATAAGCCTCAGCTTTTCTTTTCAAAATTTACAACAAATTTGTCAGAATGGCATTTTTAGAGGGAAAAAAACCCCAATCCGACTGTCTTTGCATTCCGTTTTTGAAGAGGAAAAATGAGTCCTGTTCTAATGCTCTCATCTGCACATATATCTTCCATCCCCTCCCCCAGTGTTTGTTAAGATGATTTAAGTATTTCATTATGCAAAATGACTTTTATAAAAAGACCTTCCTTTTTGCCCCACAGTCATTCTTAATTTCGTTTGTCACTTGTTATAGAATGGAGTTATGTGAAGCTAGGATATATTATTTGTTCTAGTCTGTATTGGATAATTTATTACATTAAGAAACCAATAATTTTCAAATATAATCAGATTTAAGTTTTTAATAAGATTCATTCTCCCATTCACACTTGCTTAATTTAAGGATATTAAATCTGCTCAGGAATGAGCTGCCTCTCAAAGCCTCATGTGCCTATTAAAGGATTTTATTCCTGATGTGTTAATAGGATTTAATTATATTAGCCCTATAGTCCAGAGACACACTGCAATTGTTAAACTTGATAAACCAGACAAATACATGCTAAAAGAGTGATGTCCAGCTCCTTAAAAAAACCCCACAAACTCAAGGTGTTAATATTTTAATATCTCTGCTATGTAACTATAGGTTTGCATAATGCTGAAATTTTAAATCTGCAATCTTTAGCATTCTAAATTTTTTTTTTTTCTCAAAGGAAAGGAAAAAAAAAAAAGCAAGTTAGTGCAGAAATTAATACAGCTTTCTAATGAGTGGTTTATCTTTGGTTCTTATTTTGGATTCCCAGAGATTAATTTAGATAAACCTTCAGTTTTTCTTTTCTTTATGGCATCCTCTTGTTGTGTACAGACAAAAGCTGCAGCAAGTCATTCTGGAAGTTCAGCATATTAAACACTATCTCGATTTCTTTGTTTCCTGTGGCTAATCAGGTTAATGGCATTGAGACAGAAACAGAAAACAATGGCTTGGGATGTTTTGCAGAGACACAGTGAGGGAGATGGAGAGGGAGAGGAAAGAAAGTCACAAACTCCTGTAGTTTGTAAATCTCATCAAGATCTCCTTCAGCAGCACTAGCATCGATTGGAAGTGCTGGCTCTTGTCAAGCTCACCCAAATGCTAAATGTACAGGAGTCAGCACTTCTGATGGCTGCAGACATGACGAGACGGAGGCAATGACAGGGTTTGTGGAGAATCTCGGGGAAGGAGGAAAAATTAGCAATACACCATCCGGTTGGACATTTTGCTTCCAAAATTAGATTGACGTGTGTTATGGCTCATTTCCACCAGGAATCACAGACACTCAACATGCACTTCAAGAAGATTTAGGCCCTGAGTTTTTCTCTCACTTGTGCAGAGCTAGACTTTGGACCTCTCAAAACATGGTTTAGGATGCATTTGTTTGGAGGAGCTAAACATGTAAAGTAGGCTTTCATTTAAAAAAAAAAAAAAAAAAAAGTAACTTTCTGGCACTTTTCCTTGCCATGATAGCCTTGGAAATGTAAACTGATATAAACTGTTTTTTTTGGGTTAGAAAGGAAGTAGAAGCAGAATTCTTCTTTGCCCAGTGAGCAGTTGGTGAAGGAAGCTGTAAGCCTTTCCACTGGTCCCCCAGCCTGCCTGAGCCACCTAGCTAAAGCCATGGGCTGGAGAGCTGACACTCTGCCCCAAGAGCAGGAAGGACAGGAACAGGCTTGCTCTGAGGTGAAGCTGCATGTAGAAGCATGAGACAGTGAGCGTAGGGTCTATGTCTATGATAACCCAATTGTCACCAGTCTTTCAGCTCTGAATAAATGAGATTTTTGAAAGTCTTATTCTGGGACTCCAGCTTGTGATAGAAAATACCAGTGACTGGCTGTGGTGGAGAGGGATGGGCTGACCACCAGCTGAAGTCAGCTCTTGTTAAGGTTTCAGGCTAGGTTTGAACCATCTACTTCAGACTTCAGTCTCAGATGATATAGGAAACAAATGTGAGGTCTGCGTCCAAACCTGCAGGAAGGAACAGAGACGAGTTGTAAGCAAAGGCTGCTAGACCTTGGCTCCCTGCAGACAGTGCAAACAAATAAGCATTTACAACAGATAGTCTGAATAAGAGGCTAGTGATTGTGGTGGTCTTTTAATACCTAAGGTGGATTCTGCCTTTTTATACACTTGTAATGCCTTGGCTAGCCATGTCATTCCTAATTTATACCGGCCATGAACAGCTTTTTTAAGACAACATTGTGGCTTTCATGTTTATAGTTTGATAAGCTCCTGATAAAATTACTCATTCAGGCTTGCTATCTACTGTTTGAGCAGTATTATTGATTGCTTTCTATGTCTGCATTGACATATATAAAAAGCTATGTATATTTATTAAAGACAAAAGGTATCCTGCTCACAGATGAGTGGCTGTAAACATGCAACTTGTCACCACTTATACATATATTCACTTTTTTTTCTTTGCCTGCAGTACTGCATGAGAAATTCTTTCCTAATTTAACTTGGGATTTATAGCTCTGTAGTGGTTTTTTTCCAGTTAGATGCCCATATTTCTTTTCACATGAATCTCCCAGGCATTTAAAGGGGTGTTAGCTGCCTCATGTTGCCACTAGAACCAGAAGCTGCAACAGTAGCTGCCAGTAGGGATTAGCTGAGAGTGCTTCTGTTGTATTGGATACTAGGGGTGGGAGCACAACATTCTGCCAGGTCTGGTGAGGTAATCATCCCACTCTGTCTCCCCAGCAGTCTCCAAGTTTCATTGCTCTGTTTATAAATTATAAAAATGGAACTGATGTCGGAATTGTGTTCCTGTGGAAAATACTGAGATTCTGAAATTCACCTCCATTCCTCCCCCAAAGTTTTAGGACTTTCTACTGAAGCAGGAAGGATGGTCAGTTGGTAGTTTACTGTGCCCAGTGGTCACGGGGCTTCTCTGGGACAATGGGGCCATGTCTTGTGGAGACAAAATGCCAGAGAACTGCTCATGTGGAAGAAGGGTCTGAAATCACAAATTAGGGCTGTAAGAAATACCAAGGAATTAAAACATAAAAGTTTAATTGCAAAGAAGAACAGGTGAGGTGAGAGTAGGAGGATATATTTTCCAGGGACTCCCAAAGGAAAACTGATTACAGTTTGAAAAATAATAGCAGGACTGAAAAAAATCAATGTTCATGGGCAGATACAATGAGAAAAATTAGGAGGCACTCTCAACAGAGGGAAGGATTAGACTATTATGTGGGCAGAAACAGGTCACCATACATGCTGAAGTATCAAAGTGTGGTGAATTTCATAGCATGAAATGCAAGATCCTCTGGCGAAGGCCTGACAGGGAGAAGAGAGAAAAAACCTTTACCCAGGGACATTTGGGGTGAGACATTATAGCCCAAGGAAAGATACCTACAGCTTGTGGGGAGGAGGGAGGATACAACTTCCCCCCCCACCCCCCCTTCCCAAACAAGCATCCCATCCTTGCAGAATGTAGCATGCTTTGGAGAGAAACCAGTAACTTGACGTTCACTGGAAGCTGTTAGCAAACGCTACAGTCTTTAATACAGCTTTGAATTTACTCTGCATATCCTTTTGTAGGGACTGATGCTCTTCTCTAATTCTTCATACTTGTAGTTTGGTGGGGAGAAGTATGTATTTGCACTTGAGATGCCATCATTATCCGTATCACACACACTTTACCTCTTGTATTATGCTGTCAAGATCATTTTACCTGTCTTTCATCCTTTCAGTGCTTCCTTTTAATTTGCTTGTCAGGCTCCTGCATGTCTTTGGCTCTTTCTAAGCCTCTTCATCCTGACTTCTGAGTAAGACGTTACTGGATTGCAGTAGGAAATTCACATTTCAGCTACTTTTCTTTACATCTCTCCTTGCCCTTCCCTTCACCCATCCAGCCTGTCTGGCATGTTTCCTAGCTGATGCCCTCCTTTGTAACACATTCATTTGTTGTATTTTTTATTTTTTTTTTTCCCCCTGAATAACTTCAGCTACTGTTTGGAGTCCTTTCCACCTTTTTCCTGAAAGTGGAAACCATCTGCTGCTGTGTTTGGCATGTTTCCCATGGGATTTGGGCAGAGAGCAGACAGCGACTGTGCCCTATGTCCAGCCCCACCGGGTGCCTGGATGGGGCTGAGCAGCTGTTGCTATTTCTGCCTCCTTCTCACGTGTTTGTCATTGGTGAGTCTCGGAGTCTCTTGCAGTTGCTCCTGAATTCTCATCCTTCTTTCTCCTTTTCTTGCAAACTTAAATTGGGACTGAAGAAAAGGTCACATTAATAACAAAAGTATTAATTTCTGTGCGACCAGAATAGTTCTCTTCAGTGCTACCAGGCACTGTTTTGTCTTGCTTGTGTGGTTCATGAACTACATGCTAATTTTCTTTATATTTAATTACCTTCGAATGTCTCCTGTGCTTCAGGGTACAAGCCATCTTCTGACTAATTAGGGCTTTTTCTCTGAACAGGCTATTCCCTATAAGTCTATGAAGGCTTTCTTGTACTTTCCTTTGAAGCATGTGGTAACCAGCGTCTGACAGCAGTAAATGGATTGCTGGACGCCCTGCTCCCAAAGTTCCTCTGTTATTAAATCCACAGATTTATACAAAACAAAGTTAATAAGTGTAGCTGATTGAGCTGGCTTGCACCAAATCTTTGGCATGCAGATGTAATGGAGTGCATATTGGGTGAACAATTGTGCTTAAAAGAAAATAAATATATTTTATCTTAAGACAGTTACCCATTCTTTTGTGATAAGTCTGCGCTACACGTTGACTCCCCCCAGTCCAAGTTTTATCAGACAAGTCTCCCTTGTTCTGTAAAAACTGTGCAGGCATCAGAATTTCATCCTCAGTAGTGCTTGGTCAGTGATTAAATCAGTGCATGCTGCATGTGAAAAGCACCACAGCAATGCTAAATATTATTATTGATTATGTATATAGCAGTCAATAAAAACATATTGTGTTTCGACTGCAAAAATGATCATCTTAATTAGCTAATGATTTTTAGCCTGATTTCTCAACAAAATGAGACATTATGCAGTTGCTCTTTCTGTCTGACTGTTCTCCCTCTCCCCTGTCCCTGTCACTTCTTAACCTGTTGGGTTCAGTCAGTGTCAGTCTGGTTTGACTGAGGGTGGACATTTCAAAGGCATCAAGTCCTGACATGTGTAAATAGGGCATCTGAAAATCCTCCTGATACACCAGTGAGGGCAGCGCTGTGTTAAACCAGATTAGACACTGGAGCTGCCTGCAGGCACTCACCTTGGGAAGAGCCATGCGCAGGAGCGAGGCTTCACTGATGCTGTGACTCACTGAACAATTTAGAGGATTTTATCAAAACCTTCAGCTTTTGATTTAGGAAGAGGTGGTGTGTCCTCTGCTCTCTGTTAAGTATCTAAAATGTTGAGATCATGCGAAGAGCTGAGTCATGGCTACCACTTGCTTAAAAGCTAAACTTTTTTTTTTCTTTCCTTTGTAGATCAGGTTATCTGTTTCAATAATGAAATGGAACACTTGTACAAGGCTGCTAGCATCATTCTTTCAAAAAGAGTAAGAGCTATTTAATGCACTAAACAGTTTATAATCTAAATGACAGATAGTTGCCTCTCCATGCAGGGCTGCCCTTCAGGACAGATCATGCTGGGCTTCCTCAGCCAGTGGTTGCTTTTTACCAGGAACTACATCTCCAAAACCTTTGTACAGACATACAACCAACTAATTTTCTGAAGTTGGGTCATGTCCAAGCATATGAGATTCTTCAAGCATGAAATTCCACTTGACCCTATTAAGGCTTTCACAGCATCAGATATGTACACTGCAGAGTGGATAATGTTCATAACTCATTTCACATTACCCCTGGGTAGTGCCAGTGGAGAAATCCTGTCTAGTCTAATGTAATCAAAGCTGTGAATATGAGGAAATTGAAACATCTGGCCAGGTTTCTCTGCTGTGCCCCAGGAGGTGTGACATGAGAGATTCAGGTCAGAAAGAGGGGGGACAAAGGCACCTCTCCAGGGACGTGTGTGCTGCAGAAGACAGATGTGCCAGCAATGTTGCCAGCAGCACCAGGGTGCTTTGGCTGCACAGGTCACCTCAGCTCATTTCTTATACCTGCACCAAAGTTCAAAGGTGCAAGTGTAGTTCACATAAACTTGTTTAAGTTAACCCAAGAGTAGGGCATCTGAGCACAAATAACTGCGATGCTGTAGGCAAGGGAGGGCTTGTCTGGGCTAACTGCAGGAGTGTTTGAAACCACTCAAATGGTATGGTGGTACAGAGGGGTAAAACATTCAGATAGGGGTAGATACTGCATGCTGAGGTAGACCCAAGGTAGGGGCTTGCTCTCTGCCTCCTGCATTTGCTGGGGGTGTGGGTAGGATTGCAGCCATAGAGCTCCTGTGTAGCAGGACCCAGCTCCTCTTGCAGCTCAGTGTCTGCAGGTGCAGGGACGTCTGTCCAGAAGTTCATCCTCAGTGTAGATAAAAAAAGCCATTACCTTGGACAGCTGTTTTCCTTCGTGGTAAATCAGCTGTGGTTTTGTGCTTCCTTTGCCTGTGCTAAGGGGTGGCTGAGTGGCAGCTGTGAGCAGGGACATCCTGGTGCCTGTCTCCAAGCCCTTTCATCACTCTGTGGTGGGAGAGCAGTTAAGTCAGTCTACCAGGCTGAGTCCTCTCTCTCCCATCTCTAGTCCTCTCCTTCCCTCTTCCCCCAGTGGGCACAGCCAGGCCCCAGCTCCATGGCCACAGGGTGTGAAATACAATTTTGTGTGCACACAGAGTGCCTTGAGCCAGTGCAGACTTGTCCAAGAGGATTCCAATCTTGCCTGTTATTGTGCCTCAGGTCAAGAGAATCTTCTCTCCACTCTAAGTCCCTTAAAAGCTGCTGAGATTTATAATTCAATTTTCTCCATGTTTCACATTTTCTCCATCTTAAGATCAGCTTAAAAGAGAGACAGTTTTTCTGCTTATTATTGTTTTGAGGACAGAGGTATTATCTCCAGAGGATATCTGGGGAATTTATTCATTCAAAGATTTTGTTACTTCTAAAGGCTAAAGGTACAAAATAGCTTTAATGGGAGCTACCTACAAATATATCCCAGTATTGAAAGGAGACGGCAGTTTTTATGTCTCTGTGACAAAGTCAGCTAAAGAAATATCATTCATTTAAGCATAAAAATTAGAACTAATAAAGTGCATGTATGTAAACAAAAGTCAGTAAGGAAATCCAGGGTTTTGCTGAATGCATCTCTGAAAGAAATGAAAGTCTTATTTCCTCCATGTCCCTCTTTGCAGGCTATGTGAATACAGAATCTAGCTCTGATGAGGACCCTCCTATGCATATAATGCTGTATCTTCTCTGTAGTCTTGCAATTAGTCTAGAGGCTACTAGGCTGATGTACTCCTTCTGCTCCAGCACTCTCCTGATGCTGGGAAGAAGTCATCGTGAAGGTGTGTTTAAATCCTCTGGAATCTATTTTAATTAAACTTAAAAAATTGTTATGCTTTTATTTAAAGCTCAGACTCTTAAGTTTGTTCTTGGCCTCTTAGCTTTGCAGTGCTGGTTTCTCACTAAAGCAAACATTTATTCTGTTGGAAGTCTCCAGGACACACTGCCCATGTCTGTCAGGAATGTTTTTGCAGGGGTGTTTTTGCCCATGCTGGACAATTCTGCTCATGCTCTTGTGGATTTTGTCCTTTATGTTTATAAATAATTTCAGATCCTTTGATTAAAATTGCCATATACAGGATGCACGGTATTATTCTTCCATTGTTGTTTACTTCAAACAAAAGGCACATTGCTCTCTGCCTGCAAAGACTAAAACCTAAAGTCCTGTCATTTCCTTCTCTATAATTAGGTATTTTTACCAGAGCATCAACCATTGTGGTGGAAGCTATTGCTCCTGAAGCCATTTAAACTTACTGTATGCCTTTAAAAGGAGGGTGGACAGACAAGAGAATGATCATATCAGACTTCATCTTCTGAAAACAACAAAATTTATATCGTGTCTTCTAAAGTGATGATCTAGCAGAGACTGAGGACTGGATATTTGTAGTCTTACATTTTCTAGCTCAGTCTAGGCCTAGTCTAGTTTCAGTACAGAAGAGACCATGAACTTGGTCTCACACAAGAGTCATGATGGACAGACTAAAAAATAAGAGTTTGCAAAACTCTTCCTCCCCCAAGTTTCATGGAATAACATTTTTTCCACTATTGTTCAGCAGAAGTCACATTAGCTTAGCTGGATGTGATGGCTTAGCTGTATTGTCTTAATTAAAGCAGTTAAAATGTTTATTCACAAAGTGCCAATGTGCCTGGGATATGTATTTGGAAAGATTAAAAACCAGCTTTCCATAGAGGATGCTTTTTCTGAAGGATGCTTATAACCTCCTCCCCAGGTATGCTTCCTTTCTGAACATATCAGTTCAGAAAGTCATTCAGTTTTTCAGTTATCACTGGCTGTTTGCCACAATGATTGATAACAAGGCAAGAACAAATAGTTATTTAACCATTAAAAAAAAAAAAAAAAAAAAAAAGCCTTTCAAAACAAGGCTTGAAGAATGGCTCACTTTGTATGAGCAGGGAGTTGAATTTTACCAGGCTGTCTGAACCAAAATTAACCTTCTTCCTTCTGTGTCAGGGAGGACATAATGGATGGTTCTCGGGGCTGGCAGGTTACTCTGCCCAAAGCTACTTCTTCAAATCTGGGCCAAGCTGACACAACTTGAAAGTTACCCTCAGGCAACATTCAGGACCTATCTGATGATTTTTGGGCTCAGTCCTAGTCTCTCTGGGCATATGTTCACACAACAAAAATATGCTCCCCTTCCCTGACTTGACACTAATTGCTCAGCCAAGAAGTGAAGGCTTCTGACTCTGATTTAAGCACGTGCTCAAAGCCATCATTCTTAAGCACAAAAATCAGAAGCAAGTAACATATACTTAGCTACACTTAATTGTGAAAGTGTTACTTTAAACATGTGCTGAGAAAGGACACTTTGTGGGTCAAGGCTGTATCCTGCCATTTCTTACTTGAAGTTCACTTGATGAAAATGATGAGTCAACATGTGGGAACGTCCACAACATCCACAACTTTTCCATGGCATTGGGAACAAAGAGAAATCCAAGGTCATCAGTGAAGCACTTTCTGGAACAAGTGACATTCCCTTTTAGCCTCTCTGCATCTCCTGGGGGAATTCTGTTTTTTCCCCTCACCTTATCTAGCTGGAGCCTTGGGACCTCCACATAATGTCTGGAAACTTTTTTCTCTAGTATTTTTAAAGCCTCCAAAATTTCCAGGCAGGAAGCTTAGCTCTGTAAAGACAACTACTCAGCCTTATGCTGCATGATCACTAGCTCCAAGGCAGAGAGGGGTGAGTGCAGGGACCCATGCCTGGATAAATGAGTTTTAAGGTGTGGTTGTTTTGCTTTGTTTTGTTTTTAAATGAATTTTTTAACTTCGACTTTCAGTCTTTGTTTTTAGACTGTCTTTTTTGACATGTGCATTTGGCTGTCCTGAAACATCTGTGATGTCTTGAGTGCTCTGTATGAATAATATTTTATTACTGACCATCTTCTTAATCTTATTCTCTACAACCTTCTTCAGTGAGGAGTCTCTATTTTCTTTCATGTCCCTAGGAGAAATGCCAAAAGTGCAGGTTCTCCCTACAAGTACACCTGCTTTGTGATGATTTTTCAACTACAATTAGGTACTTCAAATTACTAAGCTGAAACCTCACTGCATATTTTTCATACATAGTTTACTGTGTTAATTTTGTATCATTTGATCTCCTTTATATAATCCTTTACCAAATCGAATACTCTATGGAAGTCTATTACCCTTCTCACTGAAATTTGTATTTTTTTTAGAAAGGTAACAACTCCTTGAAAAGATCTAATTTTTTCCATAAAACTATGTTGTTTGACATCAAACCATCTTTCATCACTTTTTTTTAGCTGCATCCTGTATTGTCCACTTCATTATTTTTTCCCTAGTGTCACATCAGGCTGAGAAGTGTATAATTATCTGGATCATCTCATTTAGCCCTGTTAAATAGTGATGTTAAATATTTAATATTAAATTTTGATGCTACTGGGTGAAATGTAGAATTGGTGACTGTACAAGATTCCTGGCCCTAAAGCAGGCCAGGCAGGCTCACAGCCCTTGCTGGGGGAGCTCCTGGGAAACAGCTGAGGACCTGTGTGGCTGAAAAGGACACAGGTTTGAAAGAGGACCTGCCCCCAGTGCGTAAGATTCTCCTGTTGTTGTTAACCATTCCAATTGTATGCTCTCTTTTTGTTTTGACAGGGTCTGCAAACTATTTAGGAGTCTTAACAGCAGCATCATTACTCCCAGGCGAGTCTGTGGTTGTCTGTGGCATTTCGTGGTTTCAGGCACTTTTACTAAAATCTGGAGCGCAAGGCAGACTCCTTTCTCAGCATCCCTGGGTGATAAATGTAGGGCTATTCATCAACAGCATTAGGAGACATCTTGTAAGTGAAGCAGCTGTAGTTACATCTGTTTGGAAAGTGAAATCACATCCCATAGGTACTATATATGGATGAAAAATAGACAAGGGATTTGTTCTAAGGTTTCCTCCTTTTGTATTTCTAAGGGTGTGTGTGTGAAGTGTCCAGCATCACCAAACAGGTGCTCTCTACTTCCTTGCCCTGTATCTATTTGTACATTTTTCCTCTGATTGCTCTTTCAGGGGCTATCCTACTTGTTAGCTGAATTAAGGCAGTCCTGAATTGCAAGGTCTGCTGTCACCAGGTTGACCTATATCAGCCAGTTGTATTACTTTAATTTCTTCACATGACCTCTTGCTCTTGCATGACAGCCTTCTAGTACGTGGATGTTTTGTAGTGGAAAGGTGCCGAGAAAGGAAGAAAAAAATTGCCACTCACCTAGAATGTGAATCATGAAAAGCTTTCCCGGAGCTGTCCGTTCTTAATTTCCTGTGGTCGGTCTGTTAGCAGCATTGCTGGTGAAAAGCCAGTGTGATCTGAGTTGCTGTTTCAAAACAAATGCCTCTTTTTTGGATATGGTTATTTGTTCTTTTAGCTTTCCAAGCAATTCTACCAGGAAGAAAAAGGAAAATCAAATGGCATGCTTTTCTTTTGCTTTCATATTATTTTCCTCACTGTTGGAAGCAGAATGCTTACAAAAATACTTAACACTTCCAAAGTAATAGTAGCAATAATATTATATAGACATATCTTGTCTGTAAATCAGAGGTGACAGTCAACCTGGAATCAAAGAAAAAAATGTGCAAATGGCTTTATTGAAAATCAATGTGCATTTGTAAGTGAGGATTGTTTTTGGTTTGTTTTTTTTTTTTTTTAAATCCTTTGTGTTCATCACTGATTTTATAGTGCTGACACTTGCAGGGAATGCTACAGCTTTGTTTCCAAAAGTTAGAGTACTACAACAGTTAATTGTTTTCTCTTTTACCTGCCCAAACTGGCATGGTGCTTGAGTAAAAGGAAGATGTGTGGCAAATGCTTCTGTAGTTTACAGTATTGCCTATGGTACAGACAAGTTAGCGAATATTGGTAGGACATCGCTGACTGGCCGTGGATGGCCATGACCTCCCCATGCCTGGTGGAGCAGTGCCCAGGGGGGTGGAACACATAATGTAAAGCTGGAGGGTGAGAAGAAATCTCGTACTCAGCTGTCCTGCTCCAGACACTTGCTCTGGTTCCATTCACATAACACTTCAACACCTTGGTGACAAGTTTTCCATGGTAAGTTTTAAGACATTCGTATCGTTGGTGGTTTGCTCTCTGCACAGGAGAAAGATACACTTGTGCCTCAGCCAGTTCAGTGAGTGTAGGTGAAATTGATGTCAGGCAGATTTGCATTAAAATATCGAGTGTGAGGTTTGTGGTGGGGCAGCTAAGGTGTTGGCATATGAACTTTGCTCTGGCTCTCTTGCAGCAAGCAGGTGGAGGTGGCAATCCAGTGAAAATGCTGCAGCTGTGCACTGAGCTGTGTCCCAGTCCCAGCCGAAGCTCCTATTGGCTCCAGGTGTCAGAAGAGCAATTTAGGGATTCCTCAGGTGAATGGGTTTGCAAAGGTCATAAGATGTTCCTAGGGATGCAGCTTTTCAAGCTGGATCTTCTAAGAAAAAGTAGGTTACTTATTTTTCTAAATTCAGTTTTATATTTGTGTATGTCTGTTAAGCAATTGTTTTCCACCTATTTCTACTTCTGTCTGTGTTGGATTCTGGTATCCCTTTACCAAAATGTGGCCGGGGTCAGAGCAGAAGCAATCTCTGCTGTGATCCAAACCTGATGGTCTAACTTTCAATTTTTCATAATGTGGTACTAATATTTTCCATTCTTCCCTGTCCAAAACTCTTTTTTTTCCTGTTTCTTCATCAGTCTTTCATTAGCCTTACCTGTTTCATTTTTAATTTACCCAATCTGTTAGAATTTCAAGGTTGTTTTTCCTCTGTCAGGATCTCTCCTGTATTGTTATTCTATCCATGTGTACACTATAAGCTTTAGGTGGCCTTTCCCTATACACATCCATCAGCTGCATGTGGATCTCTGGAAATGTTAAACCACAGAATTGCTGGAATCAGGTCTGTGTCTTCTATGTTCTATGAAGTCAGCAGTGGCAGAACCAGATTAAGGTGTGTTTTTAGAAACTTAGAAGTTGAGTAAAAAAACCTTAATCTATGGAGTGTGATGATAGTTTGTCACAAAAAAAGGACTATTCTAGCCTTTCTCAAAAATATGAAAAGATGGTCCATCTTCTTATGACTGGAGACTAAAATGGGGCATACTGCTTAACTTTGCCTGATCATCTAAGCAGTATCACATAGATATGCCATATGCTTATGTTATTTATACTTTCACATCTTGGTGTGTATATATTAATTCAGCTGTGATATTTTTTTTTTCTTTTAAGTCTTTACCATTCCACATTAGGATTGCCCTTGAATACAAACTATAAAATAAGTTAAAACACCTGTTTCACTACTTGAAGTAAAGAATGATATATTTTTCAGACAGGAGTCCTACCTAATGCTGCTTTAATGTTTTCTTACAAGGTACATTCCTAGGTTAAGCACTGTGCGTAGAAATGCTATCTATCTTATGACCTACTGACATGACTTGGAGATTCTGTGCGTGAATTGTTAAAGCAAGACTGAATGAAAAAGAAAAGCAAAACGACTGTGATAATCAAATTAACTTGGGTTGTTCATGGTCACTTTATCTGAGTAATTTTATATATAGAGTGGTAGGACTATGCGGGCATAGTGAAGAGTTTCTGTAGAATTTCTGAGAATACTAGTTAAAAACCATTATGTTTCACATACTAGGTGAAGAGTAAAATACAAAGCAGACAATTTTTAATTGCATTCTGTGATCAATGTGGTGACTGCAAATCCCCTATCACCTATACTGCAGTATAAAGGATTCTGTAAGATGCATCTTTTAGCTTCAGAAACTGTTCTATCGGCAAAGGTAGAACAGCATTCCCTTTGAAAAGACAAAGGAGTGACAGAGAAAACAAAAAGAGCTACTACTTCAAATTATGTTTGATTCCTATTCTAGTTGCTTATAAAATACCAATTTTCCAAAAGGAAAAAAGCTATAAAGAGCTTTCATGCTCTGCTGTCAGAGATACCATGGCTCATTAGCACCTCTTCTCAAAAAGGAATTAATTAAGGATAGATGACTTGGAAACCACAATGATGAACATGGCATAGAAAAACAGGGAAGAAGAAACCTACCAAAACATGGTAAATTTGATCTAAGAAGTCCTCTAGGGCATATGCAAAACTAGATGGAGAACTTTGTGTAATAGGAGTATTTTTAATGCAGAGGCAGGAAAAAGTTTTCTTTCTCACCCAATGTACTGGAATGAACCAATGCAAAGGGTTCAGCTGATGGTACCATAGCTACAACTGCACCAAACTATGAGCCTTTTTAAAGCTCCTTTGTGGCTAAGATCTTGAGTCCCATCTGATAATCAGCAGGATTTTGGATATATCTAGTCTACATGATGCAATCACTTGAGCTAACTGTAAATTGGGTAGATAAAATACCAGAAATAGTTGAGCTGCAAAAACATGACATATGTAGAGAGCTACTTAATCCCACTGGGCAAACAAAATAGTGTATCTTTTTTTTCTTTTCTTTTTTTTTTTTTAATGCAAGCTAGCTGCTGTCTAGACATACCTGTAGCCTCCTAAACCACTTAGTACTTTGCCACTACACTCATCAGTCATTTTATATGCTTTAGAAAGCCATGCAATGACTGTTTAATTATGCAAAGTGAAGGTATAATTAAATTTCACTGGAACTGTGGGGATTTGAATATGATGAAATAAAATGGGTTTAGTTTTACAGGCTCAGTGTACCACAGAGGATTCGCAAAGCCTTTTGATTTTCTTTTTTCATATCTGTAATTCTCTCTGGGGGAATGAAGAGTTTGGGCCCAAGGTGGCTTTCCATCTTTATGACAGGCAGTGTAGATGTACACTTCTAAAAGTTAGATGTTGCCAAGCACAACTCAAATATGAGATTTGTTTTTCTCTAGGAAAGCTGCCAGCACTGTTAATATGTACATCTGGAAGTTCTTGAAACCTTGCAATGAGGACAGTGGTAAAAGCCAAATGAAGAGTCAAAATAAGCAGATCTATAATACAACTTTCAAAAATAGTAGCATGAAACTGGGCGCCTAGGCATGTGGCCTGGGTTTATAATGCTGCCTCTTCACAACCATGAGAGCTGCAAGCTACTGTTCTGTAAAATCAAGCTTCTTGCTTAAAAATGGATGTAAGAGATTGGCTTTTCCCTGGTATTTGGAGCTTTTTATCTTCCTCCTTCTGTCAGTGGAGCTGGCTAAGTACCTTCTGTGTACCACTGGGTTGCTTACCACACAGGGTATTGTGGTAGTAATTTGCTTTTGCTTTCTCTTTTCTGATTTTAAGACTCATTTTGGAGAGGACAAACTGAAAATTTTTGGGTTTAAAATTCAAATTAAATACTAGTTGAGGTATTGTTGCTTTTCAACTGAATTGTGCTTAGTGGTGATGGGCTGGTAGGTGCTGGCTTTCTTCTGTTTTTCAGCTATGATCCTATAATCTTTAAAGATAAAGGGGGTGAGGGGTGGTGGTGTTTCATATAGTTGTGACTAAGAGTCACAGTCCAACATCTGTCTGTGGCATGATTGCCTCCTATTGTGAATGCATTGTACCATGATACAAAATATACAAGTTGCATTACACAGGTGTGAAGGCCAAACTTATAACTCATTTCTTCACTTTTATTTCTTATGGTGGTGTTGTTTTGTTTGTTTTTTTTTTTTAACTTTTGAGTCTGAACTTTTTAACCTGGTGGTTGGTATCTTTTGTTCACTTAAAAAAAAAAAGTTTGGATATAATTTAGCTATTTCCAAAAATAGTTTTGTCTCATGTATGCTCTCTTGTGGTTTAGTGGGGTTTTGTGTTTTTGTGTTTTGTTTTGGTGTTGTGTGTGGTTTTTTTTTTTTTTCCTAGAATTCCCACCATCCCTCTTTTTTTTCTTCTTCCCCCCTAACCTTGGGCGTGTGTGTGTGTGTTGTGTGTGTTTTGTTGTTGTGGTGTGTTTTTTTGGTTTTTTTAATTTTTTTTTTTTGGGGGGGGTGTCTTTTTTTGTTGTTGTTTTTTGTGTGTGTGTTGTGGGTTTTTTTGTGGTTTTTGTTTTTTTTTTTTTTTTAAACCCAGAACAGTTTGCAGAGTAACTTCATTGAGGGGAAACCCCATCATCCTTATCCCTTAAAAAGGACACTTGCAAAACACTAGATAAGTTTTAGTTGGAGGCCTTGTTTTACCTTCAAAACCTCTCAGAGTTAACAAGAGTATGTGCTGAGAGCTGTGGCAGTGCTTAGCACCTGGGCTGGAGAAACACCCACTGTGTGCTGGGCTGTTTCTTCCTCTAGCCACATTTGGTGCCCTGGGTAGGTGGTAGCTGCTAAATTAAAATAATTATATTTTTCCGTTTTAAGCATGAACTGTACATTGGCTTGTGCTTTGTTGCCTGTTTGCCCTCCCAGTCAGCCCAGAGGGTCTGTTTTCCTGGTGGGTCTTCCTCAGTGGTCATTGCCACAGTGTCTAATTATTTCATAGATACCAGTCAATCCATTAAAAGCAGAGAAGGAAATTATTGTAGCATCCCTAGCAAACAAAGAAACAGCAGGAAGATCAATACCATTTTCTGTCTCAACTTCTACCACTCAACTCTATGTGCTACAAGGGATGCAGATTTGTCCTTGGTTAATTATTGTATTCAGTGGTTTGTCCTGCTTTTCTGGTGCACACTGGTCTTTTGTAATAAAACATCTCAGAGTAGAACTATGGCCCCATACACCTCCTGTAGCACTGCAATGTCCTGTAGTGACGTGCAGCATGAAAGTTTCCCTCTTAATTATCTGCCATCTGAGGAGGAAAATGCCATTCATTAGTGATACCCGGCCTTTATTTCCTTCTGTTCTTTTTCTTGACCTCAGCTGTGGGCTTTTATTTTTGGGAAATGTGCTTGTTTTGTGCTTATCCTTCAAAGAGCTACCTGAGCACCACTGTATGGTGATGGACCATCCTCTGAGAGAGCTGGCTCCTGAAGTCTCGGGTAGTTTTGACCACCTTGTTAGTTAATAGCTGTGGTATATAAACCATTTACTGACTTGCCTAGTTTGAGCTCAGATCAACTGATCATAGATGGACATACAGCTTATTCTGTATTTAATAATTAACAATTTTTCTTTAAGAAAAAGAACAAGAATCACCACGGATAGGTGAAATTGAAATACAGTTGCAGAGGAAAAGGATGCCTTTGAGACAAACTGTTTCCATACCTTCTGAGGCTTTTGAGGTAGCTGATGGTCTTTCCATAGGTTTCTCATCATCTTTGTAGTCTATGAAGAAAGCCAGAGGCAACACTCAATCAGAAGTAGTATGAGGTTACAAGAAAATAAAGTACTTTGAAAGATGTGCTAGATGTTCTCCCCACACTCCTGTATAAAACTGTAATTATAATATGAGGGAGGCACATCAGTAATGTCAAAAAACACCTAAAAATAAACATTCCTGTTCGTATCTTTAAACTTCTGTACACTCGCACACCTTCCTTCATAACTGCCTTAGTTTCTTTTTTTCCTTTGTGTGAATATCTTGAATAACTGCTAAATTGAACATTTTAAATGATTTGTCACCTTACCCAGTTCTTTCACCTTTTCAGTGTGATATCTCCTAACGAGCTACCATATACAATAAAACTGGTGATATTTTTCTGATACATGATTTAAACTTTGAACAAAACTCTTTGGTTCTTATTTATGCATCTCAAGGTTTAAGGCTGGGCTGTCCACTAGACAAATACTTTCTATTGACTGATCATCTCCCTTCCTGAAAGTGAATAAGGAAGCAAAATTTATGGATTAGAACAGAAAAATAAACAGCTTTAATGAATAATTAAATATATCATAATGATTAAAAAAACCCAAATACAATATTGAACCCAACTCTCTGATCACCACATCACCATCACCACTAAAGCTGTGGACAGGCACTGGTGAAGTCCCAGACTGTAGCAGACAGGAGATGGATTCAGGAACACACGGATTAGGATCAAAGACAGAAAAATGGACAAAGTCTTCCTTGGATGCTGGACATCAAATAAGAGTGGCTTGATCCTTGTGATCCCTCAGCTTTATTTGGAATATTATGTATAGGGGATGCAATCCCGCATTCGTTAGGTTAGGGTCACCTGTCCTGGCTGCTTCTCCCCACAGATGTGGTGTTTTGCAGGACCTAACGTGGTACAAAAGACTTAGCAGTGACCTTGGTCTGCACAGGAGCAAATATAAGCAAGAGCCTTTCTGCCCACCTCAATCCTTGGTAGTAATTGTAAACACTGAGCATTACCACTGTTAGAAGCTGACACTGCCTGTGAAAATATGCTGTGAACTTCAGAAAGTGCAATTACTTAGAAGAGACTGAGCTGAAAAGTAAAATCACTGAACAGAATTAGTTGTGTTTTAGGTGAAACCAGGACAATGCATGATCTAGAATTCCTACAGGGGAGCTTATGGCCAAGTTTGCAGATGACTAAATTGATTTGTTTTCACAAGTACTGAAAAGGTAGATAGCAAGACTTCCCACCTGGGTCATGCTTGTCTGAATTTTGTATTTTAAGTATTATTTTTCTCTAGGATTCAGCACAGATCCTTCATAATGTTTTCATCTTTATCTGGGCAGGTTTACTGAGGGTGACCTTATAAAAGAACTGTGTTCCATTTCTGTGAAAAGGGCTTGTCTACTAAGGTAATCACTTGGCTTGAAAAGTTGTCGTTGTGTTTAAGTAGGATTATATGTAACTGAGATTCTACAGGAGAATTAAAAAACCTAAGTACAAGCTATTCACCTTAAAATGGTAATAGAAATGGCTTGTCAGTGGACTGGTGTTTATTCATCCTGCCAAATATCTATCTGTTCTATTGTTGTCCATCTGTGTAGGTTTGTTGCTCTTTAAGTTTCCTAGTAAAGCGAACAGGATGTTTACCCCCCCCCCCCCCCCCAGCCCCCCCCCCCCCGCCGCACCGCCTTGCACCCCTCGCCCGACACCACCATCACACCACCCTCCAACT